>JAGDQP010064329.1:0-11587 GCA_022664845.1 Lepisma saccharinum
GACCTTTAGAAGAGGAGAGAAGAAGCGGCCTGTCCACGGACCTTGGGTATGCATCAATTACCTGAAAGATGGGCGAAATGTGCAGAAGCCGATTGCCAATATTTTGAATAAAACAAAATTGATTTTCCTTGAAAATTACGTGTTTTCTGTATCACAAAACCCGCCAAAAACTTATGCATACACCTGGTATATATATATATATATATATATATATATATATAGAGAGAGAGAGAGAGAGAGAGAGAGAGAGAGAGACCTTAAAAGTTCAGAAAAGATTTCTACACACATTAGTACCTTCTGGAGCTCCGCATTTGTATTTGAATTCTAGACCCTTAGGCACCTTAGGCTCAGGCCGGGATAAGACGAGGAGAGGATATTAGAAGGTAGTCGGTCAGGGCCTAATTTGTAGGTATCATCCCAGGATTTGCCTCAAGTGACTGAGAAAGACAAATGGAAAAACCTCAGTGAGAAAAGGCGATCGTTGGGATAGTTTCCAGGACCTTCCGACTGCTAACCCAACGCTCTACCAACAGAGCTACGGCCGCTCGTTAACCAGGAGCTTCACAATCACCTAAATACACATATTTATCAGTAATATATATATATATATATATTAACATTCTACAATTTAGAGAATATTGTAGTGCTCGTCACTAAATTCTAAGAAATTGGTATCTAATGCTTACAAATACCATAGTGAGTATAATTCAATAGGCAACGCACAGTCACTTTCAGTATATACCCCATTTACTGTTTTCAAAGTTAGAAAACATTACTTTTGTAAATTACTTTGCCCAGACATGCTGAGTTATCAATACGATCAATGAAGTAAACAGTAAGTTGATTACCTTCTTCCGTGCTAACCACTAAACCAGGTATTATTGTTTTCTGCTGCTGCTGTTGTTGTTGCTGCTGCTGTTCCTTCTTTGCTTTTGAAGCATTAATAATTTCAGGAGACATTCCAACAGGATACTGAGGTTTATTTTTTGCCCACTGCCTTCCTTTACTTTCATACCTTCAAACGAAAAAAAAAAATACAATGTGAGATTTCAAGATTACAACAGTGGCGGCTCATCAGGTGAAGTTAGTGTAGTTCAACTTCACTTATTATTTTGACACACATTAACTGAATAGGCATTGATAAATACCGACTGGGCCAGAAAGTCAGTAAACATCATCTAAGAGCGGATAGTGACATTATCAGTATCCTGTCCAAGCCCAGAAATCCTAGGATAAAAGTTAATGAACAAGGATAGTAAAGAACGTGTTAATGGATTTTGATAGTACTTCACCCATTATTTGTGTCACGAGCCACCGCTGGAATAAAAGATCGCCCACGTTCTTCCTAATCTCCCCTTAACCACTGTATTGCCAAGTAACGTAGTAAGAACAAATCTAGTCTATACGATATTCATGAATAACACCGACAAACTTCGGAAAGTGATTTTTCACATCAAAACAAAGTTGCTTAAAACAGCACAGTTTCGGAGCTACAGGTGCTCAAATTTCCAGCAACACTGTCACAGATGACGTCAAATCTCTACAAATAATGACGTAAGCAATGTAGTAGCGGCTCGTGACACAAATAATAGATAAAGTACTACTAAATCGTTTATCCATGAACACGTTCCTACTATCCTTGTTCGTTAACATTCATTCTGGGATTTCTGGGCTTAGACAGGATACTGATAATGCCACTATCACATCTTAGATGATGTTGACTGACTTACTGGCCTAATTAATACTTATTAATGCCTATTTAGTTAATGCATATCAACAGTCATGAAAATATGGAAGTCAGTCATCAAAATAACAAGTTAAGCTGCACTTCACCAACTTCACCTGATAAGCCGCCACTGAAGCGATGTCGGCTTAGCAAATCACAATTGAGCAATATTTATAATTTAGGAAGCAGGTTTCACAACGTGAAGATTTCAATGTCAAGAAATAAATATGGTTTAATAATTCCCTCTAAGCTGCATCCATCTTCTCTATATATAAAAATGACTGTGGCTGTTTGCATGAGCATCACCCCAAAACGGTTTGACCAACTGCAATGATCTCTAATGATATACTTTTATTAACCGGAAGTCACTGTGTCACGAACTAATTTATAAAAACAGTAATTCCATTGTTTATAATAATGCAATAAATACACTGTTTCTATTTTTAAGTTAAAACAACAATCGGAAATAAATAAATAATTTATAAACTTTAAATTGAGACTGTTGTAGTAGTACTAGTCAATCATAAACACTGCTCACTGAGCTCAGTGGTAGAGCGTTGGCGTAGCATTCGGGAGGTTGTGGGTTCGATTCCAGCGGCTGACCATCCTGACTCAGGTTTTTCCTCAGTCACACCAGGCAAATGCCTGGACGGCACCTTTAACATAGACTCTGGCCGACACCTTCCCGAATCCTTTCTCCTCCCCTATTCCGGTCTGAGCCTTAGATGCCTAAAGACCATAAATAAAATTCAAGTAAAATTGCTCAAATGAACTTATTGGGTGCCACTTCGACTGTAATTTGCTAAGCCGACATCGTTAACGTCATTATCTGTAGAGATATGACGTCATTTTTTGACGATGCCGCCATAACTTTGTAGTTCTGAAGCTATATTTACACGGTATAGTATTAAATATTTATATTAGCAAGAAAGGAATGTAGCTCCTAGCAGCTTCTATGAGAATCTTTTTGGGATATTCCCGTAAATTTTCAAAGGATCTGCGCATTACCAATGGTAAACGGAAGTTCAACTTTCACGATACATTGCTTCACTGTATCCTTGTCAAGAACCAAATTAAGCATTTTTATGACGAGTTAACTTTAAAAAAGTGTGTCTGAAATGCGTCCCGCTCAGGGTTGGCAAAATCATGTTATTTTTTTAAAAAAAAACAAAGAGCAAGCTTTTTTGGTTTAAATACTTTGCTTTAATTATTTACATTACATATGGGCTGAATAAGTTGTTTCTCCTTAATGCTGTTATGCAGCAACGGGGTTATGAAGGACGGGACGTACAGCTTGAAGTGGAATCCGATCCACGGTTCAGTTTCATATCGGGGGCCAGCCTAACCTCATCTAACTTTGAAATTTAAAGAAAATAATGAAAAAAAAAAGTGTCTAAAAAATCTTATAAATTTATGTTGGCTTCCAGATACGGATATTTATCCCAAATCACTACTAGGTTTTCACCTGAGAGAAATTGTCCTCCACCTGGACTCGAACCCGGGACACACACTGATAACCTAGGGATACAGTCAGGTACGTACCCAGAAATTTATTTTTATTTCAGGGTCCAGAGCTTTCGCGGGAGTCTAAATTCAGTACGAGTATAAATTTTACAGAAATTTTCGAACATTTCGCGTAAAATTGTAGTAGATTTAAAAAAATACCGGAATTTCAGAGGGGGGCCGGACCTCCAAGACTCACCCCCTGCATACGTCATTGGATGCAGTCGATAAATGTTGCCAACTTCTATCAATATATTTAAGGAAAGTTAACTTTGGCTTCTCTATGAAACAACAGGCATTTAGACAAGCAGAAAGATACAATTTGATTTCGTTTCGTTTGTTTAGGCTTAAACGTCCTTATGTAACAGGAAGGTTAAGAAGGACAAGACCTACTGCTCACAGTGACATCCGAACCACTACTCAGTTTGCACAATAGAGAAATCGAACCCGGGACCCCTTGATATAAAGTCGAAAATGATATAAAATTAACGCAGATGGCTTAATATATGTGGAATCGTCACCATAAAGTTCACACTATTTGTAGCATTTTAGCTTTTATTTATTTTTTAACCAATTGTTTCTTTAAACCACCAGGTTTAAGCCTGCTCCCGCTGTTGAAGAATCTTATCTGCTGCCGTTAATACTGTGTTCACTAATTTCCACAGAAAATTTCAAGATTCCCTGACTTTTCTAAGTTTTCCAGGCCGATAAACACCGTGATATGACCATATTAAGATTATAGTGGTCTGTGCATTTTCTGTTTCAGACGAGAATAGAACACAGTCACTAGTAATTAGAAACCAACAAAAATACACAAATGACTTACGTGTGGTCAGATTCTTTGTGGAATGTTTCCATAATAACAACGTTTCTATCCTGGCAAGAGTTTAAAAACATGAAGATTATCTAAGATAGCAAAGAAATAATAAAAAAAAAGATTAATAATAGAAAGAAGTACCGACATCTTGTTAAAACGGCATGTTCGCAATATCACATTAGATATATCTCATAGGACTGGATTAATTTTTATGCAGGGTGGCTGTCTAGGTTTTACATGTAGAGCATGCATAAAAACTGTATAAAGTCGACTCCCGATTTACCCGGGGGAGGCTTAACCGGTGCTCGTCAAAAAAAGAAAAGATTTACATCCATCGCAAGAATCATCAGCAGGCAGGCTAGACAGAAAGAGTAGACATGGAATTTGACAATGAGATTCCAGCTGACTGGCTTTTTTTGTTACGCGAATTTGAACTGTCAGATTGTTCAAATTCTTTTGCGTACTTACATATTTCGTTTTTGGTTGTTGATAAAGTTGTTTTAAAACTTTATTAAAGTACAGTTCCTGAAAATACCGTACAGGTAACTTGCCAGAAGCATTTTACTATTCATTACTTAGTGGTTATTTGTTTCTAGTTTTTTTTTTCCTGCCTTTGGATTAACCGTAGATATGTACTTCCGTTAACCTTTGTACTTCCATCCCTCTATTACCCCGGTAAATCGGGAATCAACTATAGTAAGAAAAAGAGTTGGAACTATATATAAACGTATGTGGAGGAAGAATACAGATGTGTGTGTGTGTGTGTGTTTCGGTTGTGGATGACTATTGATCGACTTGGATATTTACATAAAATATGCCGAAAAACCGCAAGTAAATAACGCCTGGTCAATGATTTAAATGTGGAGAAGTACAAAGGTAGTGAAATTCACCTAAAGGTTGTTATGGTTTAAGGATGTAACGGATTAGGAAGAGATGTTAGGAGAGTCTAAGGAACGATACCAAGTCTTAATTAGGTTTCCTTTACTGCTACTATATCAATGTGTTACTCCACCGTATAGTACGAATACAGGGTGTCCAGCGAGCAATAACTAAAAAGAAATCCCTGACGTTTCCAGGTTTACCATATCGCTGCACACCCTGGAGTAGATCCGATGCTACGTTTATAATGTATAATGTGTCTGGTCAGACCTAATACAGGATAAACTAAGCATCCACCCTGCATAAAAACAAGGCCTATCAGAAAGATCTGACGTCACATTGCAAATATCCCGTTGTAACAAGAAGTAGGTAGTACTACATTCCATTTCTCCATCTTATTCTTTATTTATTTCTTATCTTACACATTTTTTCCTGTAATTATTACGTTCTTATAACTTGATCAAGCTTCGCGTCAGAGGAAAAAGGTTCTTAGTATGAAAACATTTCACAAACAAGCAGACCACACGCAAATCAGTGTTCTAAATTAGTTCGGGTTCTCACGCAAAAATGACTTCTTTTAAACTATTCAGCAAATTTGAAAAACAAAAAAAGTTTTTTTTTTTTTAACAATGACTAAGTGAGGAAAGCGGATAGTGCATACAGACAGCGACATTATTAGCCACACAATTAGATGTCTTTTTTCGTTTACACCAGTATCTTTCAACCTTTTAATATTCAAGGACTGGCAAACTACAGGAAAAATCTTTCAAGGACTGGTAAGAAGCCAGTAAGCTAGATGTTTATTTGATGGTCGAAAGGTCCAGTTATTTCGGGAAAGAAGTGTAAACTTTAAACTCAACTTAGAACTGTTGCCAAATCTACTAAATGAATGTTAACTAATAAAATATATTAATTTGCTGACAACCGGTACAATAGTTTTGCGCTTGAAAACAACTGGTTTAGGCTTCTGTTACCGACGTTGTGTATGTAACACCCATATTCACCTCATAATTAGGCCGCCTCAGGTCAGAAACAAAACACGATCGTCTTGAATAATGTTCCTTCTCTTAAGTTGAATACTTGGAAATCTCAATTACACCACGTTCTATTTCCCAAACGACATAATACATCGATCGACAGAGACTGAAGCTTCTTGTTCCTTTAAAGGAACATAAACAAGCTTAGAAGATTAGACGTTCGTTTCCCTTACAAAGAGAAACTGTCTATGTTAAGACAAAATCACTCAAAAATTATGCACTGGAGTGACCGAGACTAGAACATAGATCTAACAGCAGCCAGTCAAGTGTTCTAATAATTGAAATCCACTTAAGAATTCAGTACAGTACCGGCTGGAAGCTGAGAGATCGGAGTTTGATTCCCAGTCACCGTAACGACCAATTCTCCTGCGTTTTTTTCTTCTAACAGAGCATGCTTCATTGTTCAAGTTCTGTTCTTACTGAACTTTCTCCCATTATCACTGAATGATACTCTGGCTACTTTCTTCACAACCTTTTTCCCTAGAACTTGTGTAGGAAGATTGGTTATTCTTCATAAAGACGTCTGGACATACCATCAGTATAGCCCAGAAATCACTAATTATATATAAAGTTTGGGCCGCGTGACCTGGCAAATACCCAGACGCAACCGAAAAGAACTAGTACACTTGATTTTATATATGGCCTTTAGGCAACTTTAGCTAAGGCTCCGGGTAACAATGCATTAGTGCGTGTTATAATGGAAATTAATTACAGCGAGTCATTCCAACACAATAACAATCTTTCAACATTAATATCGGAGCTATGCCATCTAGCATAAGTATTACAGTAAGGAAAAAAGATTCTCCGGCATGTTTTACATCCTCTTACACTGAAATTTTATCTAACTTGTAGTGAGTTTTGTAATTATCTATTGTGATCACTAATAAAGCACATTCTGAAGTATCTCATATAAAGGTTCTTGTATGATTTGAACCAGTGTCATTTTGGAACACCCACCCCAAAAAAAGCAGCAACTTGTGATGTTTAACGTTAATAGCTAATCGACGAACATATGGTGGGAAATTGTTTTTGACATAATGATATCAGTTTCACTGACAAACAAACCACGACTGGAGAGATCTATCGACATTGAATCAAACTATACAAGCGAACTTAAAAGTCAATACACGCACACTGTCACGTAAGCTTGGGAGTTCCGATGCCACCATAAGCTGACAACTCAACACAAACTAGGCTTTACCAACGAAAGTCCTACACGAACTGATGAGACTGGGCGCGTGGTCACGGGTTCAAATCCGGCCGGAGTCCATTGAATGCAGTGGGATTCAGAGCCCACTTGACTCAAAACTGTAGGTCCCGTCCTTAGAAGTTCATCAGCTCGTTTAGGACGTTTATACCAATTCACTCACTGACGAACAAATAGAGAAGCAGGTCCAGTAGAAAGTCTTATCTATTGGCAAATCGAAAAAAGCGGTAATTTCTGACGCCGAGTAGTCACCAGAGACGTAAAATCAGTTTATTTTTTTCGAAATAATGGCTTCAACCCGTGGTTCGAAGAGGAAACTGTGACACCAAGGGAATATGTCTTTGGTGCAAGTACGAGGGTTCAGTGCACTGAAAGTTTATTACAGATGCCCGTGCTGTTAATGAGAACCTTTGTGCTCAACAGCTACACCGGAATTTGTGAACTCGTCACCCAATTTTGATTAATCGAAAACGCGTTATTCTTCTACACTACAATGCGCCGACATAGCGATTAGGGGTACATTGGAAGACCTACGAGGCCCTGAAGCCTTACCTCGGACTTTGCTTCAGTTCACGGGGAGAAGTGAGAGACGGGGTCCGTGACCTCTGCGTATCAGAAAGAGCAAAAAAATCTCGCCGAATAAGAAATCTGGCAGAGAGAAATGGACCAAAACACTACTGAACAATAAACTGTCTGTTTCTCTAATACGGTTAGTACAATAAAGTTCATAAGAAAATCAAAATATATCGCATCACCAAGGTATTTAATTGAATATTTAAACTGGACCTCTCCGTGAGTGGTTACGCTTGGTTCCTTTAATTACGGGGATCTGGGATTTACACACGTGTTTGAAGCTCACTATAAATTGTAGTTCGCGTCCTTGGGCAGAAACCTTCGAGTAATACAAATTCGTCCAGACAGAACACCCAATATCATTATTAGTCGTGAAGCAAGATATCCGAAAGCGAGTATACAAATATAATTTTCAAGGTTCTAAGTGCGGTAGGGGCATCCAAGGCCTACAAATACACAGCATACCACAAGTTCCCCGGCCGACTGAACATGTCACGAAGGCCGGTATGAAAGATTATTCTACTTTACCTCCTTACCTACTTTTCGACCTAATAACGTCTACAAACTCACTTATTTCAACTTACAAAGGAACTTCGTCTTGTGGTACATAGCCATCCCTTACACGTCTTGGTTTTCTCCATGAACCGTCGGGACGCTGACTAGCTGGGATGTACGTAGCCCCTGTAACAAAAAAAATAACATGTCTCTATAATTGTTAAAAACATACATACATACACAAAGATAGACAGAGATACAATGAATGATATGCAGTATAAGATAATGAAGGATACAAAGAAAATTCTTACGACCACAATCAATTTATCAGTAAGAATTAGACATGCCTTGGAAAGTGATCAATGGCTGGGGATTCGACAGCACATAGTTACTATTATATTATTTAAATCTTTATTTAATTATAAGTGGACTTGACTCATACAGCAGAACGAAATCAGCTTTATTTATTTGTCACAGATCCCATTACTGTTATGACACAGGTGACCAACAATGTCAAGAACCTATCAATACCATTCAGGCAAACAAATCGTAAAAAATACGATGTCTTGGTTCTCTTATCCCGAAGATAAGTGCAAACATTCTATGCACTATTCGTAAGCCCAGCGACATGGTAGTCACAATAAAAGATATCACGGCTAAGCGTAAAAAGGATGAACAAGAATGCCATTAACACAGTTGAAGCTTCACAAAAGTGTCCTTTTACTGTCTTGTATAAAAATGATTCAGCACAAATAAATGCCCTTCTCAAACGCTCCAGTTTTACAGAAGTGGCCAGCGTCTCTTAGAAAAGCAGTTCATCACCAGTGGACTTTTATTATCAGTGAAAGAATTTGTAGCACCCCATCTAACAAAATGTAGTTTAACACTGATTTATTAGACATCCCTTTAGAGTGTGTTACCATTCCGAAACAATAAAATTCCCAGTCTAATCCCACCAGCAACTGACTGACTAATATAGGTTCAAAAAGGTTACCCAATGAGTTTATTAAGTGACACTTCGTTATTTCTACTGAAATACAATATGTACTTAATTATATGGCGTTGACACGGACTGCTTAGCCCCCTGATCCACCCACATTTTGATTTTTACACAGGGTGTTTCAAAATTACAAAGCAAAATTTAAGGACTTAATACTTTGTAGTACAAGGCTGAAAATCGATAATATACATCTTCGTCCAAAATTCCCTAGTTTCGGAGTTACTGGAGAGCAAAGATATTGCGGCACTGTCGCGAATAACGTAATACCTCGACAAATAATGGCGCAAGCCGTGTTGGCCTAGCAAATGAGAATTGGAATTGTAGTAACCAAGAATTGTACTTGAACGGCGGTTACGATGGATGAATGCATCTTAGAACGGATTTTGTATACATTCTAAAGCATCTTCAGCTCACAACAGGACAGAGTAGGCGGAGGAATTGAGGGAAAGAAGTCGTCGTGAGGTCTAGTTCTGAAAGGAACATTCCGTTCCTTTCGGACAGGGAAAACACTCAAGATTGCTTCAGTTAGGATTATCAGGGATTTTCTATTTTCCTGACTTTTCCAGGTATTCAAGGTCTGTAGAACACATTTTCCTGGTTGAATTTCTTGAGTTTCTAGCTGGGTTGGCTGGTTTAAACCTTAATTTAATCCAGGTGTTTTTTTTAAAAAAAAACAACAACACACAATTGGTTTAAACAAAAAAGAAAGCAAAAATGCCACAAACAGTGTGAACTTCATGGTGTCGAATCCACATATTAAATCATTTGCGTTAATTTTATATCATATTCCCCTTTTAAATCAAGGGGTCCCGGGTTCGATTCTCGATGGGGCAACAGAATTTCTCTAAAGTGCAAACCGAGTAGTGGTTCGGATGTCACTGTAAGCAGTAGGTCTTGTCCTTCATAACCTTGCTGTTACATAAGGAGGTTAAGCCTAAACAAATGAAACGAAACCATATTGTACCTTCCTGTTTGCCTGATAGAGAAGCCAAAGTTAACTTTGCTTAAACATATTGATAAAAGTTGGCAAAATTTATACACTGCATCCAGTGACGCATATTATTATTACTATACAAATTGCAATCAAAGCAAAAATTTTAAATATTCTTTCGTTCTAATAATGTTTAGTATTGATAAAGTACATCAAAATTTTGTACAAGAATTTTTTCACATAAAAAAACAGGAAACGAAGTTATTGAAATCAAATAATTCGTACTACCTTTATTCACTTCTTTTATTGATATACAAATTAAGTCTATGTATTTCTGACTCAGTGAACTAGCTTGGACTAAATTTGATCTGTACTCTGTAGTCTTTTGAAATTGTCCACTTATTTTAATGTGTGTAGCTCGAGAAGTAGGTGTTCGTGATGAGAACGGGCTTGATGCTGCCCAGGATAGAATACAATGGCGAACATTTGTTACTGCGGCGATGAACTTGTGAGTTCCGTAAGCCATATAGTTAGTTAGTATAAGTCTGTACAGTAATTTCACTTGTGTAATTGGGTGTCTTTTTTTTCTTTTGAAGTGACTCTTAATTATATTTACAAGTATGCAAGATAAGTACAACGTACCGATCCGTCGTAACTCAGCGGTAGACCGTTGGCATAGCATTCGGGAGGTCGTGGGTTCGATCCCAGCGACCGACCATCCTGACTGAGGTTTTCCCTCAGTTACACCAGGCAAATACCGGGACCTCCATAGGCCCTGGCCGACATCTTCCCGAATCCTTTCCCCTTCCCTATCCCGGCCTGAGCCTTAGATGCCTAAAGACATTAAATAAAATTGAAAAAATATGAGTACAACGTATTTCTAGCAGGTATCCTCTGTGGATGAGTTGGTATACTCATCGCATTTGTTATCAAGGGATGCCGGGTTCGAGTCCAGGTGGAGGACAATTTCTCTCACGTGCAAACCGGATTCCACTTTAAGCCTCCCTTCATAACCCCGCTGTCGTATAAGGACATTACGGAGAAACAAACAAACTTATTCCTATCCATATGTAATATAAATAAATAAAGCAAAGTATTTAAACCAAATAAACCCGGTTTAAAGCAAAAAAAAAAAAAAAAACTTGTTTATTGCCAACCTGATTTCTAGTGTATATTTTAGCTTCTAAGATTAGGAAATCTTTGTTGGGTAAAAGTTATATAAATGAAGAAAAAAGAAATACACAGAAAGGCCCATTAGTACATTCGCATTTCTGTGTATTATTGAGACATTTATTTATTTATTTATTTATTCGAAAACACATGAACAACATTGAAAAAAAAAAGAAAAACTAATATATATCAACATGCACGGCAGTGCATGAGCCAAGTTCTTCACGTCAGAAAACGTCAGCACTGCCA
>JAGDQP010064330.1:0-11587 GCA_022664845.1 Lepisma saccharinum
GGCCCGACACCATATTAATCTGGTAAGTTGCACTTTCGTTCAGGTGTTTCCATTATTCTGATAAGCATCTGTATGTTACAGTCTAATGGTCTTGCTAAACTCCTCCTTTTTTAGCCTTGATCGATACAATCCTTAAATTGTCTGAACTACACACAATGGATTGATTTCTGAATAGAACTGTCAGAGCATTTATCTTTCATACCCATGATAGTATTTTCATAACCAAGAAATACAGGGTTACTACAAATGATTAATCGGAGTAAAGTTTCATATAGTAAATGGAACTTTACTAAAACTTTGTATTATGGATTTTATAACGTCTTAAGGCAGACCTACATGTCGCTATGTCTATATAGACGGCGAAAACTGGAGAACATACGTCCTTGTTCTTAATTTAAGGTACTATCTCACTGGTTGTCACTGGTAATTGAGTGAAATGAAGGAGGGGTTCTCACGATCGCCAAATATGATTCCAAGCTTTCAACTTACAAAATGAGCACGCTTCTGCTGAGACACATAACGAATACGAATAGCACGTGTAATAAATACTCATATAATTTGTTCATGCTAAAAACGTACAAAGAGTCTTTACGATACGTCTTGAACGGGCTTTTTGATAACTTCTTTTATGCGATAAATATTCATCTTGCATGTGAAAGACATGTTTTTTGTTTATAGTTTGCAATATTCATGACAAGACATTAACAAACAAATAATAAACATATGAAATATAACCTAACGTCCTCTGGTGTGATGACGTATATTAATTAGAAGAAAGTAATTTTCTGATTCACCGTTGAAATAATCGACATTGCTATGCGATAATTAATTAATATTCTCCTTCCAGTAGTGGAACATCGGATGAAGTTCAACACCTCCCCTGGCCCGCCCAATCCCCAGATCTCAACATAATTGAACATCTGTGGTCCATCTTGGAAACACGACTCCGGCGACGATTTCCACCTCCATCCTCTCTCACAGAACTGGCCGATGCCCTGCACGAGGAATGGTGTAATATTCCACTTGCTACCATTCACGACCTCTATGCCTCCATCCCACGTCGCATCAAGGCTGTTCTGAAGGCGAAAGGTGGCCCGACACCATATTAATCTGGTAAGTTGCACTTTCGTTCAGGTGTTTCCATTATTCTGATAAGCATCTGTATATATATGAGCTCCTGCGTAGCCTAGTCGGTAGCGCGCTCGACTTCAATGCGAGCGGTCCCGGGTTCGATTCCCGATGGGGGCTCAAATATTTCGGTGTTGACCCAGCATCGTGAGGACAATTGGGGAGCTGCTGTGAATAAAAGACAGTGGTGATCACAGTGAGAGCTTCGGCTCTCCTCTCCCAACCCGTCTGGTCAGCGCGGGAGCAGTAGACCAACTCCTCCCTTCGGGGAGAGGCCTCATCCACTAGTGGATTGAATATGGCTGTGATTTATTATATATATATATAAAGAGAAAAGTTATTTTCATTAAAAAAAAATACAAAACAAAACTACACCAGGATTAGATCCCGGGTTCCTTGGAGTAGCTTTTCGACATGCTACCAACACGCTAAATTGGCAACTGAAAGCGCCTACTTGTAAGTAATATTTACTTTAAAGGAGTAATGCACATGCGCGAGAATAGATCAGCCTCGTGCGCTCTTCCTGTTGCTAGTCGCAAGTATCCTCCTGTCTTTAGTCGCAAATAATGAGGGTTCCTGCTTGGCCTCCTGGCAGCAAACAAAGAGGCGCTTTCAGTTGCCAATTTAGCGTGTTGGTAGCATGTCGAAAAGCTACTCCAAGGAACCCGGGATCTAATCCTGGTGCCGTTTTGTTTGATATTTTATTTCTTAATGAAAATAACTTTTCTCTTTTTAATATATATAAACGCAGGAAATTTAATCAAATTACTGAACAAACTCATGCGGAGGTTAGGTAAGTCAGGTACGGTATTTTTTTATTGCACACACGTTAACTCGTGCTTTCACAATGCGCTCTTCCTGTCGCTAGTCACAAGCAGGAGGATAGCATTGCTATGGAAGTGGAAAAATAACTCCTTAAGAGTGAGATGGAGTTTGCTGCAGCGGCCGGAAACTTGATGTTCAATTTAACATGGATTCTCACACATTTTTTAGGCAAATCATGGTTTCATTTAGTTCTTTCGCAAAAGTGACTGAATAGTGCCATCAATATGATGCATCTCATTTTGAAGGTACAATCTGAACGCTGTACGTGGTATTCTCTTCTTATAAATACGGATAATTATAATCCAAATTCCCATAAGAAAATTACCAAAATTAGAGGAAAACGTTTGCGTATATGTTACATTAAGAAAAAGAGCTAAAAGCTTCAGACTTTTTTGAGAATGGAGAACTATCTTTATATTTTTGCGCTACTTTGCTATTTTTCGCTGTTTCCAAAGACATTCATTACGCGATCGGTGAGAAATTATATCCTTCTTCATAGCAGATTCTGATTTTTCGTATTCACGTAGTTGGCTACTTAACTACCAGATTTGAATGGTTTCTGTGAATAGGAACATAGACACACACAATATACACTATATATGTTGTGTGTGGGTGTTAGTTTGTTTATTTACTATTTATGGATGTTCGCTCTGTCTCTCTTCAAACCAGTATTTCTCTGATATTGCTGCCTATTCAGACAGGGTTTTCTAGGAAGGTGGCGGGGGGGGGGGGGTCCTTACTAATTCCAGGCATTCAAACTAGGGTCTGCACTACTTGCTTCCAACATCCTCTCTCAAATTAGTGACCATGGGAACGTGGAGAGTAGGTACTGAAAGCTAGGATGTATATAAATAAACCGCTGAGAGTAGCGAGTTTAATGGCTGATTTAACAACTCCTTTCTTGTGGTCAGTGTAACTAAGTGGTAAGGAAGTCAGACTGTTGTTCAGAAGGTCGTTGGTTCGATTCTCTGCCATGATTTCCAATTATCTTCTTTAAGGAATTAAGAGTTGTAAATGATGTTCGCGATTGCTCCTGAAAGAGATTCATCCCGTAAATACTTTTTTTCGAGCCAACTGTTGTCTTATTTTTTTTTTAAATTCAATTTTCAGATTTTCTAACCTCTATAAAAGTTGAATTTAGCGCCAACATAAATGAAACAATTACCATCTTGTATTTGCATGAAAAAACGTTCAATTAAAAAAAGGTAATCGTAGGTGCAAATACGACTGAGATATCGCAATTCCGACTGAGGTTTCCTAAGATATTTTCTTAGTTACACCAGGCAAACGCTGTGATGGTTCCTATAAAAGATGCCCTGGTCGTCTACCTTCTAACACAATCTCTCAACTCTATCCCGGCTTGACCCTCAGATGCCTAAAGGCACTAAAATGATGTTTTAAAAATCCTTCCAGGATCCTTTTACCCCGCTTAAAAGACATAAATCAATTCACACATGCACACAAATCATATACTTAGATTTGAAAATACGAATATAATATATTGGATGTCAGGAATAGTACGGTACCTCCCGCTCATTCTTTATTGTCAATGCTCAGTGGTAGAACATTGGTGTAGCATTCGGAAGGTTGTGGCTTCGATCCCAGCGGCTGACCATCCTGACTAAGGTTTTTTCCCCTGGTTTTTCCTCAGTCACACCAGGCGAATATCGGGATTGCATCTTCAAGATAATCCTGGCCGACACCTTCCCGAATCCTTTCCCCTTCCCTATTACCGGCCTGAGCCTTAGATACCTAAAGGCCATAAATAAAATTCAAATTTGATATATCGTGGTAAAAGAAAGTCAAAAATAGAAGCAGAGATGTTATTTGGAAAATATTATTTGAAATAAAATTTATAGAATAGAAAATTGTGCTTACCAGGGTTTTAACTGATGAACCCAATTTTCTTTTAAAAAAATGATTAATAAGGGTTTGAACTCGCGACCCCAAGCACCAGACCACAGGGTTTGAACTACTTGGCTTGATCAGCTACACGGAATCACAAACCGAATAACTGCTAACGAGCCAGCCATCGGGTTTCTGATTCGCTCCTGGCAGCCAACCCCTTATAGTCCAAACAAAATGAATTTTTACTTAACAACAGTCACTGATTCCTGTCCACCCCCTGTTCCTACATCTATGCATGCCACAACGTAGGTTGATGTAGTAGGAACAGGGGGTGGACACGAAGCAGTGACTGTTGTTAATTAAAAATTCAGTTTGTGTAGACGGTATGGATTGGGTGATCCATACATAAACAGAGATCATGTTTCCATTTTAATTTCTACAAAAGCAAGATAGAACGCCAATACTTTAATTATCTTCTAGAGAGAAAATAGCGACGAAATTATATGCATACTTTGTTGCATTGAGGGAATGAGAAACAGGACTTTTGCGCAACTACAAAGCATCTATATCAGTTCAAATTCAGTTACATTTCATTATGTCGAATTTTCGACTCTGAAGCCAAGATATACAAGTGACATTACCGAATAAAAACGTGCAAGGCAATCTTTCGAACCCGAAATATGTTAAGGTCCAAGGTTACTTTGCATAAAATATGACAGTTTTGTGTCACATATATTTCGGGTTATATTTAAAAGATTACCACTTCTTTCTGTTCGTCATCTCTCACTTGTATCCCTTCGCTTCTGGAGTCAACACACAAGTCTTACTTGTTCCACCCTTTATAACACTATTCAATATAGGCCCTAGTATGCTGGGACTTACTCCAAATATCAAAAAGTCAAACTACTACCTTGCTTTTGAAAACATAAGTCAAATCTCATATTACTCAAGACCTGCACACAAAATATCTGCTCAAATTTACTGTATACATTGTGCGCATTTCTACTTAAGTATATTGTAGTGAAAAGATTTATTTATTCCCGATCAAGTGGACGACTAACTCATTTCAGTATTGACATAAATTGTCATGACGTCACACTTGGCTACTTGTGAAAAAAAAAAAACATGATTTAATCAAAAGTGCAATAAAAAAAACATCGTACCTGACTTACCTAACCTCCACGTGAGCTTGGTCACTAATTTTATTAAATTTCCTAATGCGTATATATATATATAAAAAAGAGGTAATCTTTCGTAAAGAAAAAATATAAACAAAACCACACCAGGATTCGATCCCGTGTCCTTCGCATTAGCTTTCCGACATTTTACCACTACGTTAAATTGGCAACTGGAAAGAGGGAGCTGCTTGGCACTCTCGTATTTGTCACTATATGCAAGTAGCTAAGTGTGGAGTCATGGCAATTTCTGTCAATATTGAAATGAGACATTCGTTCAAGTGGAACGAAAAGTATTTGACCGTGGTTATCTCACCGGAACAAGCAAAGTAATTAAATAAATAAACGAAACGAAAGTAAACGGAATACGTATCTTAGCAGAAGATATACGCTAATGTGTAAGATTATTGAGAGGGTATACGGCGTAACTCGCTGAGAGTATCGAGTTTAATGGCTGATTTAACAAAATATTTGTTATGGTCTATGTAGCTAAGTGGTCAGTGGGTCAGAATCTCAATCGCAAGGTTTTGGGTTCGATTCCCAGTCTGGATTTCAACATATTTTCTTCAAGGAATTAAGCGCGATTGCTACTGAAAGAGACACGCGCACGGGAGAAACACACAAGACCGAGAGAGGGGGGCAGGGGAGAAAGACGCCGACTTTGTATCCTTAAGCATTAAAATTTCATTTATTTCCATGTCTTCCGCTATTTTTCTTTACCTGTTTCCTTATTTTCTCTCTTTTCGCCCTTTTCTCGTTTTTCTCCTATGATTTCTCTGTGTGTGTTTGAACAAGACAAGAATAGGATTTCTGTCTAATTCTCTCGTGGTTCTCTAGATGATGCTCACCTACTAATTATTTCTTCCTCCAAATGGAGGAATATCCTGGAATTCCATTTTTTCGCGCATATTTGTACTGTCATGTTGGTTGCCTAACTATTAGGCGCACAGTGAAACAATTCTCCTGGAGGGAAGAACTATTATTTGTTACAATTCTAACCTCCATTTAGTTTTATAGGTGACTGTACAAATCAAACGCCAACGGAAACCACGGCTAGTATAATGGAGTCCTTCCGAACTCCTACAGAACATCACAGACCTTAGAGATACAAAGGATCCATAGAATCATGGATCTATACATGGACTCGACGGTCTCCTCGAAACAGCTAGGAGATACTTCAGGAACAGCAACACAGCACCAATCACTCAATGTTCAATATACATAGTCTTACCATAAATACTATCACAACTTTTGAGGGAGGCTATACGTACGCTCCTAAACGCCTGCACAATTTCCGAGGTGTGGAATGAAGCGTGAATCATAGCTAGTTGATTTGCAGAAGTGGAAAGTTGTTTGTACTAAGTGTTCACGAGGTACTGGGGTAACTATGAAAATCGTGTAGCCGTGATAGTGCTTCATAAAGTAGGAAAATCACCAAGGGAGATTTTCAAAACGCTCCAGAAACTGCAAATGAGCAAGAGGTTCGAGTACCGCACTATCCACGGGTTCAATGAGACTGGAACTATGAAGGACCGCTAAAAGTCAAGGAAGACCACGCACAATGTGGACTTCAGAAGTGGTTAAAGCAATGGCGGTACGTGTGGACAGAAATCCAGTAATGAGACAGTCAGTTATGACACGTGAGTTAAACGTGTCACCAATGTCTATATCTGGCACGTTGAGCAATGACCTGGGACTCCATGCTTACAAACGACGAGAAGGACATATCCTGACAATTGAACTGAAGTTCCCGCCCATAAAATTCATTTTATCTTATGTGAACTGAAGTCTGAAGGTTCCCCCAATCAAAGCGCTTACTTACACGTTACGTAGCAAATCATAACCGTCTAATCCTGCTCAGTGATAAAAAGGTTTTCAGTGCTGAGGAGACTATCAATCCCCAAAATGACCGGGTATATGCCAAATCCTCCAGAGAAGCTGGTAAAAAAGGATCCAAGGTTCCAGAGGAGTCATCATCCGGAGTCAGTCATGGTGTGGTGGAGTGTGAGCTACAAGCACTCCATTTCTGTGATAAAGGGCTCAAAGCATCGGTCAAAGTGTACCAGAAGATAGTGCTTGAGGGACTGGTAAAGAACCTCAACAACACCCGCTTCCATGGACAGAAAGATAAAAGATAAGATAAAATGAATTTTATGGGCGGTAACAGCACTATGGCTTACGCCCGTCCCGATACGGGAAAGACCCTTATCTTGGTCATGTCAAAACTTAGCTGTTGATTAAAATAATAAAAAAGAAGATATAAAAGATGAAGATGTTAAAGGTCTTCACACGCAACCTACTGGTGTAAATGGCCAGTATAACGAGGATGCCCGTAAATGGGCCCTCGCAAGATAAAACAAAAATAGACCATAAAACTTAACAGCTAAGGAGCATAATCATATAAAATAAACTGAAATCATAAAACTCACTGCAAAAACTAGTTAAAATATTACCGTTTGAGTTTATATCTCGGTTTCCCTTTCCTTCTCACGAGATTAAAATACATATCCATTAGGGGGTCCTCAACCATGTCGGACGACAAAGATGAACTTGGTTGATGGATAGTATGTGCAGACTCGTCCTGAGCTAATTGTGCACCCAAAACGTCCGTCAAAGTCTTAATGCTCGTAGCGAGAGGTGAAGTTCGAGCTAATTTGGAGACTTTATAGGGACTAAAAGTAGGCTTAACCCGTGGAGCTCTAGAACTCTGCACAGCTGGTTTTTGTCCCTGACTCTGTGTCGGCGTATTGCCAGAAGTCTCTGATCCTTTGGGAGGCTTCGGAGGGTCTACACGCACATCAGACTCTGTTTGTGTTGAGACATTAACTGTCTGGGTACCAACCGAGACAGTTTTAACTGCTATTTTGGCTACATGTGAAAACGCACCAGAGGGAAGGGTGCGCTGAGACTCTCTTAATCGACGTTTAGCATCACCAGTGGATATTTTCTCTAATACCATCAGCTCTCTAATGCGTTTTTCCTCCTTAAAAATAGGACAGTCACGCGACCAGGCCGTGTGATCACCCTTGCAATTAACACACTGAGGTTTCAGTGACTTACAAGGATCCGCACCATGGCTACTGGTTCCGCAAATTGCACATACAGCAGAGGTCACGTTACATGACGTGCTGGTGTGTCCATAATGTTGACATTTAAAACAGCGGAGCAGTCTTGGTATATAAGGACGGACAGGCAAGCGATAGAAAGCTGCCTTCACGTCCTTAGGAAGCTGAGGCATGGCAAATGTCAAAATTAATGATCCTGTGGGTTGTAATTGGCCAGTCTTTCTGCTGTTGATGCGTTTAACATTCACTACGCCTTGACTAGCGAATTCTCCTTTAATCTCCTCTTCAGGAACATCTTGAAGATCCCAACAAGTTATTACGCCCTGTGTAAAATTCAGTTGGCGGTGTGGCTCAACTGCAACTTCAAGAGTTTCAATTGAGGTCATCTTCAGGAGATTATTTGTCTGTTTGTCAGTAGAAGTCTCCACTAATAACGTGCCATTCCGAAGCTTTTTAACATTATGTAGCTCACCTGCAACATGAGTCAGTTGTCTTTGAATTAGGAAAGGGGATATCTTCTTCAAACCACCCGGATTGTCTGTTTCGTTCTTTACTTTAATTACAAGATATCGTGTGATAGTTGGTACGATACTTGTCTGTTCCTCTACTTCTAGTTTCTCTTCTTTGTCACTGGTAGATTAATTAGCTGTATGCGACTTCTTACTTACGTCAGTGACTTTTTCTTCATTCTGTCTCTTCTTTCTCTGCTTTTCTTTTGGCGAAGGCGACTGATTTTTAGGATGTGGTGGAGCCATGGTGAATGAAAGCCGTAAATGTCCACACTTCTCCGTCTTCGTTCTGAGGAGCCAACGAGGCTGCCGGGTACTACCCTCATCACCCTTGTCAGCAAGCTGGAAATCGAGGCGAAGTCTAATGACTTGGCGTCGAAATCACGTGTACTCCCGACTGATGGATACTTGGGACACCCACTCCCCCGAGTGTTGGCGAAACCAAAGGTCCGAAGAGCTCCCCAATGACGCACTTCCCAGTCTCAACGAGCTAGACGATCCAAGAATCTGCTGTTAAGAACTAGGCGCTATCCAATGGTTCCGCCCCCTTTCCCCTGGGCCATCGTCAATGCAAGTACATCCTGTCACATCCGTGGTCATTGCGCGGAGGCGTAACTCACAGCACAAGAGGAGATGAAATAATGAGTCATCAATGGATGAAAAATGGGGTGAATGTAAATGAAATCCTCTCTGCTGGTCCTCCTTTCAAGCAGCGTAGATGTTTAGCTGCGAGGGCAATTTCCTACACCGTTGTTGGCTGACTGCAACCAGCATAAGCCAGTTGGACGATGGGGTCGCAATTTCCCTACGCCGTATACGAGCAGCGATGGTCTGCTGCTCGGGCTATGTGATGGTGTCATCACGTTGCGGTCCATAGACCTGCGATGGGGTCGCCAATCCGCTACGCGAGTGGGAAGTAAAAATTCTCAACAGAGAAGCACTCTGGCCCTGCTGTTGAACTTCCCATAGGCAGCAACGAAGTTGGCAGCTGCCAGGGCTGATTGCAGCCAGTAAAACTGACTGTGCGATGGGAGCGCCACTTCCCTACGCCGGGCCCATGGACAGAAATGGAGCTTCTAGCCTCAAGATATGCCCAGCACATAAAGCTTAGACAACCCAGCAGTGGCTGGAGGCAAATGTCCCTGACTTCATTTCGACTACAAATTGGCCTTCTGCAGGTCCGAACCTAAAAAAAAACTTTGAACTTCGAATTGTAGTCCACGCTTCAGGAATGGGCTTTCAAGAAGAGACTTCCAAGTCCATGTGCTGCGTAATGCGACTGATGAGTGGCGACAAAGACTTAAGGGCTCTATGCGTTACAAAGGTGGCCATATTGAATAATTATTTGTGATTTTATTTCTTCATACCTGGATGTAACTCATATTACTTGTAGTAGGATATTACATTATCTCTCAGCATTTTGTATCAATTTACTTCCAATGTTGTGATAATATTTATGGTAGGACTAGGTTCTCTGACCCAGGCGAGGCGTAATATCTGCTACCCGAAGTTAACAGATTCCCGTGGAGGTCAATGACTAACGGGAAGATGCCTCGTCGGTGAAGTTGGAAGCCCTGCCAGAAGATCTCGGAATAATTGAGACATTTCGCGAGTATGGTTTATCCTTCGGCGACAATGGTGCCCGTATTGAACGGATTGCAACCACAGTGCAGCAAATTTATTTTATTATG
Organism: Lepisma saccharinum; assembly: GCA_022664845.1. Classification (NCBI taxonomy): domain Eukaryota; kingdom Metazoa; phylum Arthropoda; class Insecta; order Zygentoma; family Lepismatidae; genus Lepisma; species Lepisma saccharinum. Next base: position 10,242 of record JAGDQP010064330.1, read on the forward strand.
AACTCGATGGCTCCACAAAGGCACTATGCAACAACATCCCAACGACAGCGGCATACCACGGGCCGCGAAGATAGACGGCTTGTGCTTATGGCTCTGGCAGATGTTACACAGAGCCCAGAGTCCCCACGAACAGTTCTATGTCGTCTGGCATAGCGGAGCATATTTGCACAGCGTCCATTGATGCGGATTCCGCTGACTCCACAGCATAGGTACGAGCGACTACAATGCTGTCGCGAACGTCGCGCATGGAGAGCCGAATGGCAGGACATCCTCTTTTCAGACGAATCCCGCTTCTGTCTACAGCATTATGATGACCGAATCCGTGGCACCAGGCTGTACGACGCCTAGGCACCATTTCGTGGCACGTTGCAACATGTCGGTCCGACACCGAGGGTTATGGCGTAAGGTGACATTTGATTTCGTGACCGTTCGTGTCTCATACGCATTGATGGACATGTGACCAGCCACCTGTACGTCAACAATGTGGTGGACCCAGTTGTGTTCCCTTTAGTGCAGACCCTGCCGAGGAAAACACTTCAGCAAGATAATGGCTGAACACCATGTCCACCTGGTTCCTTGGCCGGCGTGTTCACTTGGTCTGTCGCCGGCTGAACACGCCTGGCCCAAGATTGCACAACGTCTCTCACGGGAGCGACCTTCCCAGCTACAGTTGATGAGCTGTGGAAGCCGTGTCGAAGACGTCTGGCTTGCCGGGATCATCCACCCTATGCCTCGTCGCGTTGCAGCCTTTTTGAACGCCCATGTGGGCCCATAGACTACTAACCTTCAGCAGTTCTGTTCCGCTGTCTTCACGTTATAACGTATCCCACGCGGTAAGTTTAATCATTTGCTACTTGTACCTTAAACCCCTCGTACACCATTCAATAAAGCTCGAACAAGTCGTTGAACAAGAAATTTGATCAAAATGACGTCACGAATTACGGACTCTACGCAGGAAATCTCTTGAATTCAAATCTTCTCATCCAATAAACCTTATTTAGAACCTGTCCTATTTTTATTGAATTCAACGCAGTGATCTACCAATCACATTCCTTGTGGCTTGAACACGTGACTACTGTGCTTCCGGAGCGCTGAAAATAAAAATGTCTACATGAAAGGTTATACGGCAGCCAGCTATTGTACCATATTTTGCCGTATATTTGCTTTATACCATTTATTCTGTTGCAGGTATTTCATACAGGCACTTTGATAATCATCTACCGATGGCTAGCAACTCAAAGAGATACGAATAGTCATATTTCATAATTATTTACGTAAATATGTACTCAGTATATGCAAATAAAGGGTCATATAAAAAGTCTCCGCGGTTTTTTGGTACATTTTTG
>JAGDQP010064331.1:0-11587 GCA_022664845.1 Lepisma saccharinum
ATTTTAGACTTTCTATCTAAATGTTACCCAGATAATTAATAAGAATTCCAAGTAACCTTAATGACAGTTTGAGCTAAATCAGAACTTCGACTACTAGCAGTTCAATCTGTGAAGGCATGTTTTGTCACAGTTATGTTTGCGTACATTGTATTTTGTGTCTGTAATTATGACGTATTCATTGGCGATGTCTACAGAAAACATGTGCTGAGCTAGTTGACGTTTATAGGGCGAAACAGATCATTTCCCCGGAAGTAATAATCGCGTCGAGCACAAAAAATAATTTTATATAGAGTAATTTATATCCAAGTAAACAGTATATGAGTAAGGTGTCTGAAGGGAAATAAATAGTAAGCCTTATAGGTTGCCGCTGATGAAATATATTTTCGGGGCAGAGAACAGAGGCACTTGACTGCTCCAAGTGACGTACTTTTCCTTAAGCACGCAAAGTTTAACTACCTTAACTACAAATTGTTTACTCCACGTCGATACACTTATTAGAATGTAAAATGTTTAAATTTAATTATTTCCCAAGAAGGTGGATTGTAGTTTGTGACGTCACATAAATTTGCTATAGTAATTGGGCATTATACTTTTGGGTTGTAAGACTAAGTAAGGTATAATTTATTCATTATTCATTTAACAATAAGAATGCGAGACATTATAATATAAATATTTCTCAAAATTGCTGCTGTAAATAAATTACAACATGTATTTCTGTTATTGAATCTAAACACCTTAACTTTGAGCATAGGCGCAATGGGACAGTTGCATTGCTGCCTTTAAACCCTTTACCTTTTCTTATAGAAGCAATATGATAGTGTATTCTTCAGTCCTTAAATGCTTTACCTTTAGCCATAAACACAATATAACAGGATCTTGCGCCCCCTAAACGCCTTACCTTTAGCTATAAACACGATATGACAGGGCCCTGCGGCCCATCAATGCCTTCCTTTTGCCTATAGTTACAATGTTACGGAGGCCTGTAGCGCCTGTATATGTTACGTTTGGTAATCAATGCATCGTTATGTGGAATTTGGCTGTAATTTTCTCATTGATTTCTACGTAATAGTGTATTTAATAATTAAGACTCTTTACCATGGAAACGATAAACAATTTGATATTATTGATGTCTTTCGAGTATGAAGGGTTGAGTCCTATACAATTGTACCAAGTGTGAAACAAATTAGTGTGAACGTTCTCACATGCGGCGCGAATGAAGTTCTAGTAACTGAGTCGGGTTCTCATGGAAACGGTAATGTCGTGGTGAGGCTAAAACGAGGAGGAGACATACTTTTAAAAAATACAGATTGAACGTATAAGAGTTTCACCGCTAATCTCAATGAACCTTGACTCGTGTCCTTTTATGAGTTAATTCATTTCTTTTGGCATACAAGACGAAAACACTGGTTAAATTGTCTTTTTTTTTTTAAATTATGAGTAATCGCATTGCTTATTATTCAAGAATCTATTTAACACATTACAATATTGAATTATTGGGAACATTGCTGGTTTAGTAATAATTGTAATTATTGTAGAACTGACACGGGAAATTTGATATATATAAAGCGTGAGCTACAATGAAGGCAATATATGAAAGTCGGACATGAATTCACTTGTTGGGTATGGAGAATCACTATTTATTATTTGTAACTGCACAACATCCTTCAAAACGTTCGACTGGTTTCTTTTCTGAAATATTAGATGGACCAAGTGAGATCGTATCACATCTGATTGTACCATTTCTATGATTTTATAGCTATACGAGAGTTGCGTTTGGTGAAAAATGCATTTAATATTTACAAGCAACAGAATAAATCTCTCAAAATTGTTCCATTAAAATACTGGTTATGTAGAAATGACCACTACTGAAGCTGTAAGGCCTTTAGGGACATTAATTAACCCTGCTGTGTCCTTGTGTAATTTTTCGATCACATTATTTCAGTATTATTATTTGCCCTAGTTTAAATCTTTTTATATTCCATATATATAATTGTTAATTATTTTATATGCATTTATTAAATATTAACAGATAAAACAAGAAGTTGTGGTCTATTTCATCCCATATAAATAATTTCGTATATTTTATTTTAGTGTTTACATTTCTTGCAGATTGTTGGGCTATTGCCGTCACAATTTTGTCAACTAATTTACCTCTGGGACGCAACGATGACAAAGCTGCTGAATGTTCCAATTGACAATATTTATTTCTGCACTATTTTACTTGTCGACATTGCAAATTTATGACATAGTTTTGTTTCCCAGGAATTGTATGTTATGGCTAAGGTAAAAAATATGTTTCATACAGGTAAAATACTTTGAAGATATTCAGGAGTTAGTCATTTAGGAAGAAATAAGTTTCCGCCACCGTCCTCTAACAGATAATGAAGTGAAACAATCGTTATTTGGAGAAAGTGAGGGGAGCTCGTCTAATGAAGATGCATGCACAATTGCATATTCTACACCATCAGAAGAATAAATCGATGTGTCCAAACCCGACGTTACAGATTGTGATGGGAGTGATTGTTGCACGAATCAAAAAAATAATGGAAATCAGTCGTGGAGGGATGGACACAGTCCATCTCAAGGAAAGACAAAATCAGGCAACATTTTGAAACTTGCCCCTGGACCAACTCGTTATGCTCTCCAGTGAGTGGATGATACTGAACTGTCTGCTTTCCGACTGTTTTTTCACAAACGAAAAGCTTCCGCTTCTCCTTTCTTAAATAAATAAAGAGGACAAAAGAGTCTACCAAGAAAATAACATGGAATGGATGGATATTAAGTCTGAGGAATTCGAATCCAACATTATACCAGTTCCTTGCTGGTTTTCAGAGCTCTAGCGGTGAAACTCTGGTAGAACTACGGAATGAAGAAGATTGACAATCTAATTTTCATGCAGTAATGTATCTAAAGAAATTCAGCACCTCAAGGATATTCCTGAAATTCGATGACAAGGCCAGTGAGAAGGGGAGACATCAAGGTAGTTGCTTTTCGTGGAAAATATTTCGTTCAATACAATGATATTACGGTAGATTAGGAACCAGTTCCATTCAGAGGACGTAGCCCATTCAGACAATTCGTAAGACGAAGTCGACAGGAAAATATGGGATCAAGATATTTCAAGGCCGTTATTCTACTTACAATAATGCACAATGACTGCTCTGTATCCTCAACGGAGCAGAAGAACTCCGAGGTAATCTTCCGCTACAATGCAACAAAAGGAGGTGTTGACAGTTTCTTATAAACTAGCGGCAACATACACTACTATTTGTTTAAAAAACGTTGGCTTGTTCGTTTGTTTCAAAACACAGAAAGCGACTGACCAAACGCCGAATCTTCATCAAGAATCTGGGCAAACAGCTTACCTGGCAAACTTGGCTGCTCTGAGGGAAAAGCGTGCAGAGCAGCCAGGTCTGAAGAAAACAGTTGCCAAGTCCCCACAGCGGAATTCTGCCCCCAGAGGAAGCTCCAAAACATACCAGATGTAAATTCTGTCCAAGGGAAAAAGAGAGGAAATACGCGGTATCACCTGTGGCAATTTTGTCTGCATGGATCTATACTTAAAGCTGCTTTGCAAGCACAGAATAAGCTTGTGCAAGATACTAGATTATTTTATTTGTGCGAGGAATTTAATATCTGTCCTTGAAATCATAATCATGCAGGTAATTTATTTACTCTTTTAGATATTTGTGAGTAGGAAATTAAATTTGAATGTGCCTTTGTTATAAATACAACTTTCAGTAATTTTGAATGTATCTTCTAACTGGGAAATAGTTACGCTGCCTTTCAGATTAGCGGAAGTATTGATAATTATAAACTTTCGATGCTGTTTTATCATTATAATATCTTATAATTAATTTAAACAGACAAACTAGAGATATTTGAAGATGCACATCAATAGTTTCGTGTTGCTAGACCAATCGAGAAAAGATAACTATCGGTGATTGCAACATGTAAATAACCGGTTGGTTGTACGATTGTATACTGGATCACGAGTACGGAATGTGTTCGGTTCCTTTTCCTACCAATAAAAAGAGTTCTCATGAGTTCTTTGAACAGCAATGTAGGTAAGGAAAAAAAATATCGCAAAAGAGATTGGGAGTATATAAACATTGACTCAATATCGTAGAGCCTAATTTGCACTTAACATTTGAGAAATCAAGATGCTTTCATAGGAATCAGTGGTTCCCTTTTCAAAAACAACAAGTACAATAGTGCCTTAAACAATCCGATAATACTACCTTTCAAATAGTTTTATGTTTTCATCGTATAAGTCTCTCTGAATATTTAGACAAAATTTATAAGGAAACGTACACCTATGACTTTAATTGAGTAGTTTGTTGAAATATGGGTATAAGCTTGAAAAATGCATTTTGTAAAAACAAACGACTTTGATAATTAAGAATACTTCTATTCTAATATACACCTATTACTTAATAAATCATACATCTCTTAAGCTTTGCTTGTGAACTGAAGCGAACCGTATTAGCTACTGCTAAGTGATAACATACTTTTAGAATACAATGTTTTGGTTGTAGACGCAACTGATTTAAAAAGTTGCCCTGACATGTAGCACTCTAGATATTAAGTTGAAATGTTAATACAGAGTTATTCAATACAGTTTGCAATTAGGCTTCATTTATGCATTTCATCGGTAAAGGGCGTAACATCTCTGAACCCTTTATTCCATCAAAATTCTCAATTCTAATGAACCACTTTTTGGTTTCTCAAGCACACAGATGTCTTTCTGATTAAATAGTATTAAAATTAAGTCTATGATTCAATTAAATATGTTCGTAAATCCTACAATCAATACATTGTTGTGTGCTTCTAAAAGTTTTATAAATGGTATGAATATAAGGTGGGATTGCTATATACCATGTAGATAGGAAATTGAACATTGATATGGTGGTTGGATAACTTAATGTAAATGAAAAACTGCTTGTTGGACTTCATATAAGTATAACATCATGGCACAGTGGGTCTATGACGTCATCAGGATTGCACAAAATATGACTGCGGTACTATGTAACTGTTTCTGAACAATGAATCTGGCGCAATGCATACATCACCTTTTCTCTGTATATGATGTATTAAAGGTATTCCGCTGAACGTGTTTATAAATTCACTTGAGTCATTGGAGGTGAGGGTGCCTTGATCCTGTGACGTCATCTTTGGAGTGACATGACAATCTTATGCTTTATTTCAGTATGTATTTAACAAATTATCAGTTTCTTTTGATTGATTGATTAATTTTAGTGAAACTTTAGCACACTACAGTTTTAAATACACAACTTAATAATACAGACAATAATTTAGTATAATGTTACGCTCAGTAGATGACATCTGTTACGCTTGTTGATTATTTTCAATCTCTTGGGTAATTTTAGTAGGAATGTGCATTTTTCCTTAAGTTGCTGTAGAAAGTTGAACAAAGGCTTTCAAATTTATGGTTATGAAACCGACACTTCCTTTCATTTAAGATATTAACTTATTTACAAACATTTCTTACTATACATCAGATACATTTTTGCCATAATTACGATAATGCTATTACCGCCCATACAATTCATTTTATTTAATCTTATCATATTTATGTATTAATATATATGCGATTGATTGTAAGAATAATTTTAATTTTAAGTAGTATGGTCGCTGAGTGACAATTGTTTTACTTAGAGAGAACGGTTACCAAGTTTTCACTTGTTTTAATGTTGTAAATTTAAATTCTTAACAGAAAAGCGAATTAAAAGGAGCAAATTGTTAATTTACTGGCTAGGCAAAATTCATCTTGAATTTATCAGAAATTTTGTAAGTGGAAAGTGCATTATGTGATAAATTGTTATATTATCAGAATGTCAAATGTGAAGTAATTTATTACCTACGTTTATTTGGTTATGCGATTAGGACTATGAACTCTGGGATTTGGCAAAAGGTAGAAGTTTGACATTCTTTCGGCGACCTGAGCAAAAGTTACCTGAATTCTTTAAAATTTAATTTTAATTCATTCTATAAATGAAGATGATGGTACTAACTCTTCATGAACGGAGCGAGATTGTGCTGATGAGTAATTTTAGCAGCATCGGGTTGGTTGCGTCGAGACGAGGTAAAGTACATTCAACCGTGTTCAAAACATCGAATGAATTTGAGAAGACGGTATCTGTGTACAACATGAGACAGTAATGACGTTCTTGCGTCTCATAACTATTGATTTTATCAACTGAGGATATCTTAAAATACAGTTGATGAAAATACAGTCTGCCCTCTGTTAATGAAAATTCACCTAACGAATTAAGGGATGGAACCTCCGATGCCGTTGACCATGGTAAGAAACCTTATTAACGTGGAAATATTCACTTTTTTTAAATTCTAAACATGCACGATATTGCCCCATCTAATATCAATTACAAGAAGGTGTTTGTTACAGAATACGATAGTAGTCCTTTAAATATGATGCCTGTGACACACTTACACAATACCTGACACACTGCCTTTGAAAAATAGAAATCGCAAATCATCTGATATGTTGACACTTTCCAGTTCCTTAAAAAATAATAATGGCAAATATTCTTTATTAGGACCGCTTTCGCTGAGTTGCGTACACAAGCAAACAGGTATAGTTACTTCAAGAAAGTCTAAAGAATTTCTATGGCGCACTACAGGTAAGTAATACTATCCACGGCACGTGAAGGCTATAGCGAGATTTAATAATTGTTGAGCCGTAATGTGTCACTTCACAATTTATATACTTAACACGTCACCAACTGAACGAGTAATATATATCAATTAACGGACCAAACGATGTCAGTATCACAACTCGTAATATCAGATACGGCACTAAGCCATTCACTCGTACGTACTTAAGATAACCAGTGTACTTGATATACTAACGAGACGAACATATTTGTTTGAATACAATAATCCTTCATAGATATACTAACAACAAATAATGCGGTGGTTCCTTTGATCCATATTGCACTTAATAGTGTTTCTGAGTATATGCAGAATACTCAGTATATTATATAATAAATGTACTTTACGAACTCCTTTAGACATCTCTAACGTACATCAAGAAATATTCCAACTAGGGCGCTCTAAGAAATGTAATGTAAAATTTTGCGGTTAATTCATATGATTTCCCGCAACTTAACAAAAATTTACGATACGGTAATCTCACAAAGTTCATGAGGAACAATGAGTCAGAAGGGAAAACCGTCTGATTCACTTCTAACGTCGAATATACCACATGCTATAACAAGAGGTAATCACCAAAAGGTATGTAAACAATCGCAAGTGTCATAGAACTTTCTATTTGAGAAGATTGTGCACTTTCTTCAAGTGGCATACGGTAACATTCCAATATATATATATATATATATAAAAAATACGTAAATAGTTAAAATTGTCTTTCTAAAAATAAAACAACGATTAATTGCCTCAAATACAGTTCAGTGATAACAATTATATCAACAGTGCTATACAAGCGGCAGTTGATAACATTAGTTGTGGCAACAGAAATAACAAAGCTTTGAGGAATAAAACACTAATTATACAAATCTGCCTCGATATAAATAAAATAATTATTTGATATAAATGCCGTTTAGCGGAGACAGCCAGGTAAGCAGTGTACCAGTGGAACTGAACTTCGTCACCTGGCACAGTGGCTACAAAAGTATATTTACGTATGATTTCATGCTGGTGATTATTAGCTATTCCAAAGAAAAAAAAATAAGTAGGTTTTGTTTGGGCATTGATCTCATATCTCTGACGTACAAAAATATAAGTATTCATCCCCAACTGTCCAAGTAATTGTGACTTGCAAAAAGTAATGTGTTGCCTTTTAACGTAACATTTGTTTCTCATATGGAAGATGAATGTGACAAAATTTAAAAATAACATATATTCAGTGAATCGTTTACCAAGAACGTTAGTGAGGTGTGTCGTTTTCTTTAAATTAAACGTAAATTCATTGAGTTGATTATTGGACGTGAATCACAAACACCTAAGTGGATTCTAGTCCATTATATAATGACTTAGGCGGTGTCGGTATAGCAAATTAAAATTGAAATAGTACTTGATACATGTTTTAAACGAATGTTTGTGGTTAAGGGAATATAGTATAGGCTATTTTTACAATGTAAATACTTTTTGGTTAAAGAATTAATTTTTTTAATATGGTATGTATAGGAATTCCCTATAAGCTGCATTCGTCAAAGATAAACATATATTAAATAGACGCATTGAGCACTACTTTGAATCTATTTTGCTACGCCGAAGCTACTATCCTCGTAAAGGCTTAGTGTGAAGGTATGTAATGATTTGTGACGATATCGACATTTTAACTTCCTGTATCTCCTAAATAAAACATATTGTGAAATTTCTTCGAAGAAACTTTCTTCTTGATTGCATGTAAATAATCACCAATCGAACTTTGAGAAACAATTTCGAAGTCACATTAAATTTGACGCAAAAAGTGCTTCAAAGAAGAATAATCTAAAAATGATATCAAACATCAGTGAGTAAATAAATATAGTTTATTATCCTTTAGTGAATTAGTTTAAAAGAAGTACTCAGTTCGAACAGCTTGCAGCTGAATGACCCCTATCCATTCTTACGGGTGGACAAAAAGTACTATGCACGCCTGAAATCAACGTTACTGATGTCCATTGTTATGTTACGATATTTGTTATGAGTTTATTGTAATGTTAATCTAATAAGTGTGTCAGTAAGGCACACGCAAGAACAAAACAAACACGATGTAAACAAAAGAAATTATAAATGCTTACGGAGTCAAGAAGCAGTAGCAGACGACGCTGACTCCAAGTGGAGAAACTTGGAAGTGTTCAAGTCACGCCTACCAGAAAGACAGAAAAGGATTATAAAAGACCCGCCAGACATGATAAGATCATCACTAACTCATTTCCACAGTGGTCGCCTCTCCTTTTTGACTTGGAGTCAGAGTCTGTAAACCTCTCTACCACCGACTTGGTTTGCAGTCGGATTAACCTTACCTTTCTGACTTGGTTTAGGAGTTAAAAACCTATCTTAGCTACACAAGCTCATATATACACCGACCTAAGTCAGAGTTATAAGGTATTACATTAAAGATGTGAACCACACATATTGGATTCCAGCCTAAGTTCCGCGCAACATTTTAATCAACTTTGTCAATAATTGTGTATATATCCCGTTTTATGAAATTTCGTAATAAAATGGCGTCGGTCAAAAAGTCGAACGATTCTATTTTCCTTATTTAACCGCGAAATACACGGTCCTACGTCGAAAGACTCTACCTTATGATTTATTATTGGATAACCAATAAACGATTAAGATATTCTTACAATAAAAGCAGAATACCACTACTATGACAATTCAAAATGTTCTGACATACAACTCCATTTGGAGTCCAAGCTATCCAGACGCACGTAATCAGGTGTGATCACGAGTTTTTTTTTGTAGATATAATTAACCACGAATACCTAAACCGCAGAAAAGTACTATAGTAAACCTCAATTTTCTTCTGGAGTTTTGTATAATTATTTCAATGTAGAATTAACAGTTTAGCCAGTAAATCCATTTGGAAACAAACAAAATATTTATTACTAATTACATTTGTAGTCCTAAGCACGTAAACACCCAAAAAATGCATATAATCAGGTAACGGCTATAGAAAGAAATCTACAAGCTTCATAAAATATGTTCATCACTAATCCCAAATAACATATCGAAAAGATACACTTATCAATAAAATAGGATTTTATGAGACACTAAAAAATAGTTCTTTGGAACAGTTGATCCTGGATCATGCAGTTAAGAGTAAAGGAGTTTAGCAATGATATGTTCCAGGATTAACTGAATAGGACGATATGAGGAAACGGATTGGGGTGATTTGTTGGGTGTTAGGAACATTCTATTTTGCTGGTTGCTATTCTATTTTCCATTGTGCTGGTATATATCTGGTGCGTGGAATAACATATATCATGTTGGCCCTGTTGACATACATTCTGGTAAATCAGCGTCGAAAACATCCACCACTACAACAGATCGTACCAGGACAACTACAATTCACCAATATTTGCAAAGTCGCCAACAGCAATCGAAGAGGAGGAGAAATGTCATAAACTTAACAAACTCGCTTGCGAACACTGATCGGAAACCGATTACTACGAAAACCATAATATGCAACAATTGAAAACATAATAAAATCATGCTATACCTTCAAAATATATCTTGCTTTTAAATTTTTTTGGCTTGATAGAGGAAAACAACAGTGCCTCCAAACATAAGAAATTCTTCCTATTTAGAATAACAATTAACTGAGGGCAGAACTGCACTGGATATTTTATGGTGGATTTCTGACAGGATCTGTTGCTATTGTATTTGTAATACGACGGTAAATGTAAGTGATTATCCTAGATATTCAAATATTATTACTTTAAAACGTCCAAATAATTGTTTAGAACAGATAAAGTAAATATCGGAATGTGATTCTTATCTAACAATAAAAACATTGTTGTCTTATGTGACATACATTTTCACTGAGTGACAAGTTAAATGAAGAAAAGTAAGGAGTATCTTTTAACATGCTAATTTTTATTAAAATCTTTCAACATGTAGCGTTTTATCATGATCTGTTCAACGTACCCCTCTTTTTATACATCAAGCATTTTTAAACGTATTTATTAATTTAGAAAAGAAACGAAGCAACCGATCACTAAAATAATACTTTACCTTGAATTCGATATAAAAAGATAGATATGTACACATTATCAATTTTGATTGAGTGCAAATTTTCTACAGAATAACAAAAAAATCTTCCATATCCCCTGAGAGATGTCATCCCTCTAAATTGTCGAGCAGCTCCTAAATTATAAAAATTGTTACTGTGAAAATTTGTAGAGACTGCTAAATTCCACTTACACTCTCCACTTTGACTTTACATTCGCCTCTCCCCAAATTAAAAATCCATCCAGATCCATATTAATATGCTATAACTTTTGAGAATTGCATGTTGTTTTCAAATTGTAATCGTTTCAGTTCGGAACAAGTATTTAAATATAATACTTTGTATAAAAATGAAGAACCTTAGCCATGGAGTCTATAGATCATAAGTTCGATTCTATTCGTTCTTCAAAAATTCAGTTTTATATACCTACAATAGAGGTCTTTATTTAAACTCAAGTCCGAGTAGATTAATCGAAATGTTCGCTTAACTTATAGAATATTTGCCAATCTAATTTTTCTGCACTAAATTTCTATTCCTAACATAACGGTTGTCATAATCGTAAGCATAACAAATATAAAAAATAACCATTATTCTAACAACTATGCCAGCAATAGAATACGAAGTTGGAACCTTGATTTACTTAGTTCGATTCCCGAAAGGTAACGGAAGTCTTTTGCTGTGATTTCAGGAATCAGCAAATAAGACACTTGAAGTATATACGTACATTGTAACATTTATAAGATATCGTGGCGTTTTATTAACTTTTGTTAAATTATTCTTAGAGGTCAAGAAAGCAGCAAACAATGAATATGGCGGTTTGGGACTTTTTCTTGTTAAATGTGTGTGCATTACGATTATAAT
>JAGDQP010064332.1:0-11586 GCA_022664845.1 Lepisma saccharinum
CTGTCGCAATATTTTTGATGCGAAGTGTACCATCCCGGTATATGCCTGGCGTGACTGAGGAAAACGCCGGGAAAACCTAAGTCAGGACAGTCAGCCACTGGTACCGATCCGAGGTCCTCCCGAATACGAAACCAACGTTCTACCAAGTAAGGTACGGTGCTCGGAAGAAAGCATACTCGTTTCGATGTTTATCACATGCACGCACACACAATATCATAGGCACGCACACACAAAATAACGTAAATAACAACATAATATCAGAAATTATCAAGCATAAATATCGTGCATCGTACCCTATATTTAAGAACTGATAGAAACAGACCTTTTCTCTTGTCTTTCATGCGTAACGTTAGTGTTCTATGGAATTCATTAAGAAAGAAAAAAGAAAGAAACCATGGGTTTTAAAATTCATTTTTGTTTCTCCATATTCGGTAAGGATCTTTTCTATTGGACAATTTGAATTAAACTTTTCAGTACCCTTCAACTAGTGGCCCACCTAAAATAAAAATGGTGTTAGATTTCCTATTTTATTGTTTCAAATGGTACTCTCTTAAGTTTTTCATTATTTGCTACATACTACAAGAAATCATAAATATATTTTTCAGAACCCAGGACATGTGATAATGTTTTGTTAAAGAAAAGAAAATTCCAACCCTTGCTCGCTCACTCACACTCTCTCAGAATCACACACCGCCGACTCAACGTTAGTTGGGTGGCCTATCTTGTAGGCTTGGAGAAAAATCGTGTATAACAAAGTCATGTGAACATTATTTTGGCCATGATAGTACATACCTCAGGATTCGATATCAAGCCAGGACGATATGTTTAGCACGTCTACTGCATCAAATGTTAACAACAGAATGCGCTTCCTTTATCTCGCAGCATTAACGCTTCTTGTTCTCCCTCTCTTCTAGTCTGTCGCGTCATGCAGCTTCATTTGTATGCAGACTGTATCCAAATTTTTTTCTGCATAATCAGTTCGTCTATATGCAATTTCCAAACGCCCAGTGCTTCTCCAACACCACAAAAAAAGGTTCCATTCTTGTATGTCTGCGTGTCAAAATATATAAATATTTTAAAAATATTTCGTGTGCCAAATTAGGAAACATGATATTTTCTGCATCACATATAATTTCCCAAACATACTGTTAAAACATTTCGAAAATAGTTTCAAACTATAAAGAATTCCATAATAGTACTAGTATTCCCACACATTTTAAAAGCTTCTTTTATCTAATATAACCCACAAAAATAATTTTAGATAGTTACGTAATTTTTTTATATTTTGGAAATGTTAAAAGGTTTTCGTTACATTAAAACAATGGAAATCTCATAATTTAAGAATATTTCCAGAATCTTAAAATCATATCTGAACATAAAATATTAATTTTCTAGAGTATTCATATATTTTCAAAATATGGGTACTACTAGAAATATGCTTTAAAATATTAAAAAAAAATAATAAGTACACATTTTGGAAATCTGGGGTATATCATTTAAATAATATAGTATTTCTGGAAATAGTTTTAAAATATTTTAAGAATACTTCTCTCCTTTCAGGTACTGTCATTCTAGCGCGCTCTCTTTCTGAGTGTGGTAACGCATTCAGTCCCCGCCGAGGTCCAATGAACGGAGTGTATCGAATCTCACTTTACCAAAAACTGTACGTCCCATCCTTAGAAGCTCTCCAGCTCGTTTAGGATGTCATGTCAGTTCAATCAATGGAAGTAAGGTTTTATTTGTCAACGAAAGGGGGAGGGAGAAATTATAGGGTAATATTTACAGGATGTGTTATTTACATGCATATTTCAGTATCTCATACTCAGGGGCAACGCCAGAGAGGCAATAGGGAACTCAAGCTCCCTTAATCAACCATAGACCGCTTCTAGCTTCACAATTTTCTTTATTTTATACCTGTCAAAAATTTCAGGCGGCCCCCGACTTCTTCAGATGTAATATTGCAGCCTCCCCAAGCACTGTAACCCAGGCACCGTCGCTGCTCATAATTTAAAAATAAATATATCAATTGAAAATGGGTCACACAGCGATAACAAGCATAAAAAGCTGAATTAGAACTGAAAATTTGGTCCACATTGGATTAGACTGGAAGTGGACGATAGAGTTTCGAGTGTTCCCTTTGACTGACATTAATTATGGCTAAATGTAGAGCTCATTGGGTAGCAGTGATGCGGTGATGTGACACGAGAAAATCAATGGTACCTGTACAGTTTTCGCTTTTAAAAAAGGAACTTGCTAGTCTAACATAGTGCGATGTAATATGCCCGTACGAAAGAATTGTTTTATAAATATTTTGTGAAAAGTGTTTTCCCACCCTATAGGAAAACAGGTAAGTGAGCTACCAGGAAAAACACACGAAGAGACGGGAAATTTTCTCCCTCTTTCATCCACTACAAATAAACCCTTGGAAGCCACTATCAAGTAAATTGACCCGTTAGTAAAGGATTTATTTTACAGTTAATTATTTGTAGTGTTCCGTGTGAATACGTTGATTTTCATATTATTTATAAGAAACAATTCCATTTTTGTGGGATAGTTAGCAAAACAAAAATTTCGTTGATCTGTTCATGTCTATAACATTTTCCAGCTTTACAACTCTGCTTACAGCCAAAAAACAGCTGACTGCTTCGTAGATTGTAATCGTTGGATTGCCTGTAAGTAGCGCCAGAGCAGCCACCAAGAGAATTAGGTCCTGTACGCACATTTGAACCGTATGGGAAGGCGCTAAGAGATCGTAGAGGGCGATTCCAAAGGTCTCTGCTTTTCAACTGGTTTTCGGAAAATATGATGTGGCACAAAATATGCAATAGTCTGGCAATAAAACAAGCAGTAGTCAGTAAAAAATAACGAAAATAATTACAAACACATAACTACAATCCTTACAATTAGGTAAATACAATCCTTACAATTAGGTAAATACAATACTTACAATTACGTCGCGGAGATTCTTACATTTTTTAGGGGAGGTAAATATCGCCCTTTTCATGGCAGATGCGGCTTGCCAAGTTTGTAATAGTATTTTATATTGAAATATTTTTAATCTAATTATCTCATCCTTGCTTATTGTTCTTTAACGAGTTACTCAACTTGTCTTCAGCGCTTTATGAATATAATAACTATGTCGTATTACTAGAGTTTGATGCTGGCCTGGTGGCCAACCAGTCTGCGGTGGTAGGCCATCGGCTCGAAGGTACCGGGTGTGAGTCCCGGCAGGGGCATGTGTGTGGTTTTTAACAGCTAAAGGGCGAATCGTGACGGGCCGAAGTCCAAAGTTACTAGACTGGCCCATATAAAAATAAAGTTTACGAAGTTTTTTAGTTTGGTCCTACGAAACAACCTCGACTCACTTGCAAGGCTTTGCAATTGAATGGTTCCCGGTTCGAACCCTGCAGCTATGTTATTCGTCTGAGATTTTCCCTACGTTTCTTTACCTTCAAACAAACCCATTTGTTGTCTCAACACACTCACTGCCTTCTCTTATTCTCTAAACAGAACATAAAATGTGAATGAATGTCTAGAAGAAGTTTAGAAAAGATCTTTTTAAAAAAGTAACATTCCATTCTTCTAGACTAACACCAGAATATTATGCAGATATCACGTTTTCAATCACTCCTTTAAGTTACTGCTATTTTAGAACTAAAATTATGTATTTTTTCGAAGCACTAGGTACGAGATAAATACTAGCGTATATTATTACTATAGATTCTAAGTACTATTACTATATACTATAATATTAGTTAAACAGTTAGGTTTTATGATATTTTAAAAATTTATTCTTCTCTCGCGAAGCTTAAGCTCCTGCAATTTAGCGCTTTGGAAGATCACACTAAGTCCCCTTCGTCTCAGGCTTATTGTTCATATGTGGAAACTATACAATGGAGCTTGCTCTTCCCTTTGTACGCGCAGAAGGGGGAACTATAATAAAACCATCTGCTATATCACACACATAGACACAAACACTAACAAACATTAGTAGGAAGACACCTTTAGCTATTTGGCTATCGCAATTTTTCGTTTGTTTTCGCTGGGAGCGTTCGGCTGTGTTGTTTGGTGGCAGTAAGTGAGTTGATGAAGGAAAGGGTTTTTGAGGGTGGTAAAGGATAAGAATTATAAAGGGTTATCTAGAGATGAAAGAGAATTTCGTAAGAAATTCGACGTCGTTTAATAATTGGAACGGGTTGACGCACAGAGATGAGAGAAGTATGAAATTATACTACATTTTGCAAGGAATACGAATATCATAGTATTAGATCTTTAAGTGTCTCACGTTTTACGTTCGTGTATATTTATTTAACCCTCTCATGTATAACACTTGTTGATAATTTTTAAAATTAATATATAAGTAATTGTATGTATAAATAGGTATATAATTATAGATATAGAGTATTTGATAATCTTAAGATGAAAGAGTATTTCGTAAGAAATTCGAAGCCGTTTAATAATTAGAAACACTAAATTAATTAATAACTAGAAATATGACCCCAATAATAATAAATATGCAAATAATTATATGTATAATTATAAGTATATATATATATATATTTAGTATATATTATAATAATAAGAAGTGGTATTTCCCTGGATCGATTCCAGTTTGGCTTAAAATTTTCTTCGAACTTTTAAAACTATGGTGCTTGATTTTATAAGTTTGCTACAAGCTGAGTAATGGAAAAACTGATTTATAAATGTTTGGCGAGGAAGGGAGGCGATAAATTAGTGTGGTGAGATGGGATGAATTTTAACTTGAGTATGCAGCCGCTGCTAGAGTTCACAAGAGTTCTAGACTTTTAGAGAATCATTATCATTATATTAAGCCATTTTCTATCCACTATGGGATGAAGGCGATACTGAACTCTTGGTAGTACTGACTGATCCTTTTCTTTCCACATAACAGCTACAATCTTGAAGTTAAATTTTATTTATTATCCATTAGGCATCTAGGTAGTGAAAATACGAACGTCTTTCCATTTTAGAACGTTCTTTGGAATGTGATGGAATTAATACTTGCATTTGGACGTCGTCTCGGCCGTTTCGTTTCCTTGGGTTTTGTCCTTAGAAGCTTTTTTATTAAATAACTCCGTTTTTTTCTAGAAATACAGTACGAATATCCCTCACCATACGCTGGGTATATCTTGTTCGTCTCTTGTATTAATACTTTACGGGTATTATCTACAAGCCTCTTAAATAACAAATTGTTGTCCATCTTTCATCTGTTCCTCTATGTGGCCGGCTCATCTTTTCACTCGTGATTTTATCTTCTGATTTTTCAAGTATTACTTGTTAGGATAATATTAGAGTATTGAACATTTAAAGGTATATTAAGATATATAGAATGTTTTTTTATAATTAGAGGATCTAGATAATACTTAATCTTTGAGTCGTTTACGCATTCAATGTCCAGGTTTTTCAGCGGCACATCATTATAGATAAGAGACACTGATGCTGTATGCTTGAAATATACTCCTAGTTTCTTTGAAAATAAACGGTAGTGTTCCAAGCAAGAATTCAAGCATTCGTCAACCTAGCATTGGATGCTTTGATCTGTCCTAGGTAAACCTAATCATCAACTATTCCTATTTACTAATGAACACCATGGGTGTGATTGTCTTAATTATTTTCTTGTTTGTAATTGCATGTTGATTCTTCATTACTACGTTTACTTCGAACTCTCATTACTTAACTCTTCCGTTTTGGTTTGTAGTTTTTTGTATTGACCAACTTCTTTAGCTATTTACGAGTATTTTATACGAACCTCTTAAAATAGTATTCTGACAAATTAAATTCTTGCCTTACTCCTTTTCCAACTTTAATTTTTTACTTTCTTGATGTAGTTTAATATCAGATGTATCAGTTGAGTAGAAATCTGTAGTAACTTACTATGTCTTAATGATGTTCAAGTGAGTTAAGTAGTGTTGCCAAGGAGACCTATTCGAAAGCTTTCACAAAATCTTTGAATCTCAGACATACTGCATGTTCATATTCCTTTCTGTAACTTCATTCAATGCTTTATCTGTTCCATTATGCTATATCCACAAGAAAATTCGTCTTGTTCCTTCTCAGGTTAAAATCTAAGTCTTCTTCAATACGATTTAAAATAATTTTGCTGAACATTTTGTATATTGTAAAAATATACAAGAAGTCTCGCCCTGGTTTAATGCATGCAGCATTGAAGAGCTGCATCATCTTAAATATTTAGAGGTGAAGAAACTAGACAGTTTGAGTTGGTAAGCTTGCTACAACTTAAGCCTGAGTTATGTTTGAATGATTTTGTTTGTTTTTTAAATTTCAAATTTCCAGAATGAAAAGTACTAACTTGTTCATAGAAACGAGAATCTATGATTCGAGAATATTATAATTTTGCTTCGAAGCTGTTAATAACTACATTGTTCCGAGTCAAAAATTCAGCGAAAGTTACACTGAGAGATTTTATTGTTTATTGTTTCTTTCTTTCTTGACATTTGAAATGGATAGAAAAGTCAAATAATATACATACATTATACATACAAGCACATTTAAAATCTGGCGTCTTAATGATAAGTACAAAGTAGTGTAGACTGCGTATCCTAGTGTAAATTGCCTAAAGTGTCTTCTATTTCAAACAAACTATTATCTCCAGCTTCCTTCAATACTTGTTTAATTTCAAGTTTGTATTGTGCAATATTCAACGATCTTACACTAGCCGGTAATAAGTTGTACATCTTGATTCCTACGTTTGCATAGCTGTTTCACGTTTTATTTAATCTAAACCTAGGTATATTCAGATTATTACGATATCTGGTATTATATTGATGAATTCTGCTCTTAAATTGTAAAGTGCGATATTGCTTCTTATATAAACAAGGCATTGAAACACATACATACAAGGTAAAGTTATTATTTTTAACTGTTTGAATGCGTCTCTACAAGATTCTCTTGGATTCAAACCTACAATACATCTTATTGCAGCCTTTTGTATTTTAAACGCTTCATCAGCATTAGATCTATTACCCCAAAATAATAGACCATATGAAAGTTTAGAGTGTACATAAGTATAATATGAATATAACAAATAGTTATAAGGAACCAAGAACCTAAGTCGTCTTAACAAGTATAAATATTGTTATATGTGTTACAGTACAAATATTGTAACAAGCAATGCAGCCACATTTAAACTAAATGTGAACTTTTTAGTACGCATTCATTAGGGTTGGTAAAAAAGTCATTGGATTTGACACTGTAAGAGATAGTTCTTCAGATGAGTTGTCTTGACCGTCCACATTGAATTGTTTTCGCTAGCCACTTTAAAAGTAAAATAACTACAATGTGAACATACAAATGCTTTCCATGTTCGTGACAGAATCTGTTCGAAGACGGAGGGCTTGTTAACTTTAGTAGGCTGTATTATGAATTAACTTAAACTTGTATTATCTGTGCAATACACAAAGATTTTTTCCTGTGCAATACTAGGCCGCCTCAAATGAGGGATTTGCTAGTAGGCCTACAGCTATGTTAGTATGACTAGTACTCCACATATTCGTGTGCTATGAGTCATAAACTATGGTACAAACTAAGCTAAGTTGTAGTGGTCAGTTCTATGTTTGATTATCCTTACCTGACTAAGGCGCTCGGGAGTACCAAGCATACTTTGACACTCAATTGATCCAGGTTGAGATAAGGTGGATGACACAAACTGCCGAAGTCTAGATATAGTAAATGACGAAAGTTGAAGATATTGTCCTGTTATCCAACTGATTTAATAACGCTCACCATTTGGTTCCCTCCATCACTTTTCGAAGCCACGATCTCCCAGATGCTGCGCTAACAGCAATCTATGCCAACTCGGCTACTTAATTTCGTACAAGGTTAAACACACCTCAGATTTAAAGGCAAAAAAACATTATGAATATAGTTTTCTGCTGCTCCTGACCCGGCAGACCCTTTGATTCCTAGTCAAGAGGCACTACCGCCTTTTGAGTTATGTTAACTTTACAACGTAAAACTACGAGATAAAATAATAAAAAATAAAGCCTAAGCAGTGGCTTGGTTATATTTTTTGCTGGAGATTTCTTTTTTAAAACACTTTAATGTTTTGAAACAATTTCAGAATGAGAAGTATAAATCTGTTCATACCATATTAAGGTATTCTTTCGATTAGAACAAGTAAATAATTCTCGATCATTGCGCAGCAGTGTTGACAACTAGGTAAAGAAAACTAAATAAAACGCGAATTCGGAACTATTTTTTAGCATTAGAATTTAAACAACGCGCAATAACTCTGTCATTGCAAGACAAATCAAAGATAACAACTTGCGAGAAACTTAAAAATACCAGTGCTGCCAACTAGGTAAAAGAAATAAAACAAATATTGTAGTAGGAAAAAACTTTTTTATTGTACGTAATCAAGTATAAGTACAATGATGGTTACAAATACAAGTTCAGAACGTCAGACGTTACACAAAGTCAGGTTGTGATTTACAAGTTTTAAAAGAAAAGTACATTCTATTGTGTGCAAATATTACAAATTAGACAAAGGATTTGAGTTATTTAAATACTTCGCAGTTACTTAACTTTAATTGTCTTACAAGTATTTGCAGGATCACAACATGTTGTTTGCTGTTGAAATAGCATTGTACATTGTTTAATTAGCAATCCTCTAGCGTAATAGAAGATACAATCTGATGATCTCGGTATTACCTTAGTTACAAATGTAGTTATTTATTTAAATTTTTATTCAGTTCGCAATCTATTTATGAACATCACAATATTTCATATTATTCCTAATGAACACCGCATGGCGGTGTGAGGTCTTAAATGAAATAAGAGCAAATCTCGTCATTAGACGTCTCACGTTTAACGCTCGTGAAAGAGAAACTTCGTTTCGAAATATTAGAGTACTAATGTTTCGGGGGAAAGTTTACATTACATTTTTTACTTGATACGGTAACCGTAAGGTAGGGTATGGTAGTCCTCGGTATTGGAAGGATTTAGTCTACGACTTTTGGTATTTACCTCTTGGTAGCGTTTACTTTGTCCTTTAGAGACAATCTTCTATCCTCATTTACGCAAAATATTGTTAGTATTTAAGATTACTTTACTGTCATATTTCTGAGTTACCAAATCATAAAAATGCTGAAAATTTATTTCCTTTCGAACCCGTGCATTTAATTTTACCCCACGAACTTTCGAAACTTCTTTTACTTTACCTCCAGTTAAATTTCGTAACCAATAAGAGTAATTTTTCGCGCCAGCACCAATGAAGATGTATATTTCCCACCCGTCTTTAATTTCTCTAGTTAATTTGCCTAAGTAGTTCCCTATAGGTAACAAGACTGGTTCATCACGTCGTTGTATATAAATAATAATATCTGTATCACAGTAAATTACTCAATCAATCCCAAGAGTATCCAACATTTCAGACTATCGGAGTCTAGCCCATGAAGACATGAATGATGTTACAACCAAATTTGTAAAGGGATATAAAGGTCACTAATAGTTTTTGTCCTATAAGAACTACAAGTATTTCCAAGTGAGGTGCTCTTACAATCTCAAGAAATTCCTGAGCACCAGGTAAATTGTGGTAAATTGCTGCGATGACCCCATTTACCAAAGAGGAAGTTTAAGAAGAGTTTGGAAGTATATCTCAACCCTTCATTACGTTCGATTTTGTTATACTCAAGACTTATTCCTTCATGACAGGCATAATCTGTAATATATGCCTGTTTCTGCTCTTCTCTAATACAATCAGGAGGAAACCTTCTGGTTTCATTTTTAAAAAGCTATCAACATAGGGTTTGAATAATCCCTCTTTCATCTCCATTTCCCAAATTTCATACGTGTCAACTATACCCTTTCTTTAACGCAGCATGAAGCTCAGGACTACAGAAAACACCCTTGATAGCACGCTCCTCTTGAGTATGATTACAATATCCGGTATTCAGCTCGTCCATGCAAGTTCGACACAGACCAAAAACGAGTTTGTTGTGAGAATTATATGAAAGGACTAGGCGGCAAAACTTTACAGAATACGAAACCATGTACTTTAGTTGGACCGGGTATGTGCATTTGGTCAGTGAAATCTTTATGTATTTTCACTTGTCCCGTTGGGAGTGGTTTCTTAGACATAACCCATGGATACAAGGAAGTGACGTCAGCATGTTCCAAATATTCGTTTTCATTGCACTTGTACAATGCGCGAAAACATTCTGTGCACACTCCCCTAAATGCGTCCCATGGATACAAGGAAGTGACGTCAGCATGTTCCAAATATTCGTTTTCATTGCACTTGTACAATGCGCGAAAACATTCTGTGCACACTCCCCTAAATGCGTCTTTCGGAAGTAATGGTTCTTCAACAGTATGACAATGGTCTCGAATGAATGCTTGAATTTCAGAAGACATTTTAACAGCCTTATCCTATTCACATTCCCATTGTTCCAGAAGCTTTACGCCACAACTACCTTCAAGAAATTCTTTTCTAGCCAACGTCGCATTATATCGATCCTGTAAGGCACGCCCTTCAGCATCAATACGAAGATTACGAAGTTGCGATATACAGTTATGTGCGTGCCAGTAGCAGCTATAGAACTGAAACCCAGTACGACTTCTTTTATCATATCTATCCAATTTAAAATGTCTAAATTGAACCTCAGCACCATATTCAGCGGTACTGAGTGTAATTCATGTTCCATATACTTAAGCCATTGGCGGGCTTATTTGCTTTGATGATCACGATGATGGAACCCTAATGGAGGAATAATTCGAATACAGTTATCTTTTAAATAAAGAGAACGAAAGCATTCCATCGCACACATAGCAATGGTGCTTGTATCAAGGAAACATTAAATACAGCTTGTATTTTCTTCAATGAGGTTTGAAACCCGAATTAGGTCCAAAGTTAGGATACGGACGTCGGTCCGGCAATATTCTAACAATTCATCCTGGAAATCAAAGATCTTTTTTGACCCTACACAATCATAATGCCATGCAGCAATTGCTTCTGCCTCTTCAGATGATTTACTGTCAATACGATAAAAGTCAAGTTTGGGATACAGTCCTTTGTAATTTTGATACTTAATGATATTAAAGAGGTATGGAAAATCTTTCTTCAAAGTTTGGCTAAAAACAAGTGTCTTAGGAAAGTCGGAAAGCCGAACTCCCATGAACAAGTATGTGTCTCTGAAAATAATATTGTTTACACTTAGCTGTATAATTTTATGAGCTGGTACAATAATATGAGGAATTAATTTCTGATGTTCCAAGAGACTTCGAGCAGCAAATAACATGTCAAATAGAGATCCGTTGTGTGAAAGCGCTACCAGTTTTTTAAATTTAGGACCTTGTGCTTAATGAATACCTCCATGTTATAAAATAGAATAACCTAATACCTTTTGAATAACCACACAGAGTATATTTATGATTTTCGTAGTTGATATATTTACATTTATGACAACGATGACTTGCACAAATTAAGTTGGGTTAATGCTCACGTTCGCCATTTTCATCTATTTCTAACAACATTGTTTCAATATCAAAAACTATATACAAAAATCCTCTACCCGTTTTGTTGACTTTACAAAACACGAATGCAAC
>JAGDQP010064333.1:0-11586 GCA_022664845.1 Lepisma saccharinum
GCAAATCAAGGAGGAAAATATAAACGAAGCAAAGCGAAGAAAAACGATGTTGTACTTGGCCCATATATTTACGAATGTTTGGCCCCTCTTCATTCTGCTCAGTTGATATACATGCTTTCATTTAAATATAAGTGAGTTAAGTACCCGTGATATCATTTGAATACACGTGATATCATTTAAATACACATGATAATCATCTGAACACACGTGATATCATTTGAATACCCGTGATATCATTTGAATACAGGTGATATCATTTAAAACCCGTGATATCATTTAAATACCCGTGATATCATTTGAATACACTGATATTATTTAAATACCCGTGAAATCATTTGAATACACGTGATATCATTTCAATACACGTGCTGATATCATTTGTATACACATGATATCATTTACATGCCCGTGATATCATTTGAATACACGTGATATCATTTAAATACACGTATCAATTTAGCACGTCATTGCATGTTTTGCTTTGCTCCACTTTAACTTGATTGATTGAATTGATATTAACATTCTAAACGAGCTGGTCAGCTTCTAGGGACGGGTTCTATAGTTTCGGTTAAGCGCGCTTCTATGTTCAATGAACCCCGGCGGGAATTGAACCCGTAACCACGCGTACAGACGCTGCAGCTTGAGTTTTTGCTGTTCGATTACCCTAAGGAGGGGAAGAGGGAACTAAACAGTGAACAAATCTTATATCGTAGGATTGAGACAAAAAAAAATATGCGTAAGCTTTTCGGGTTGCAAAATACGAATATATCTTAGCTCGTACGAATTCAAGGAATTCGAATTCGAATTCGAATTCGATAAGTTCGTTCCAGTTACGAACTAACTTACCCATACACACCCAATAACAAAGTACGCAGCAGCTTTTATATAGGGCCCTGGAAACTGAAAATAATCTGACGTTCTCCTGTTCTTTCCCTTTGTTGAACTTTTATGGAAGTGAGAGGTCTCCTTTCCAAATTCCCTTACAAGTATGTTTAGCCAGGGAAGAAAAACCTTAAAGATTTAAGGATAATCTGAGGCAACGATCTCCAACAAAAGATGGCAGCACTACCTCCGTATATGTCTAATGTATTTTCACTATTACACGAAATGTCATTGCTACTCCTACAAATTCAAGCCTAGAGAGTTCAAACTTTCAGTGAAGAAAATTCATATCAAATTCTATTTTGTTAATTGTTGAAAGAGCTTCATTGTTATGGGTTTCGATATTCACAACAACAATGAAGCGATTTCAGCAATGAAGGAAAACGAGAGTAAAAAATCGGCATGGACCATGCTCTTGAATTGGTTATGAAACTTCTTTCCTGAAAGTTTGAACTCTCTAAGCTTGAATTTATAGGAGCAGCAAGGAAATTTCGTGCAACGATAAGAATGCATTAGACATAAACGTAGATAGTGCTGCCATCTATTGTTGGAGATCGTTGCTTTAGATTATCCTTAAAATGAAGATACCTTTCCAAAAATGAGTCCGTATCGCGAAATTTTGAGGAATTATGGTTCTTTCGTGGTTAATAACATTAATAACTCCATCAAATTAGTTTGTACGTGGAAAACTTCTCACATATCTGCCCACACTCAAACAATTATGCTAGTTTCATAACATCAGTTTCTGCTCCTGACTTTGGATAGGTTGCATCTATTCCAGCTGGTTCGAAATCAGTAAACAGATGACAATCAGTACTTTATAGTTGAAGTTCGCTCTTGCCGCGGCGCCCTTCTTTCCCGAAATGCCATATTTTACGCCTGAAAACAATACGTTGCGTGAAGCAGTATTTTGCAGTAAATCGTATACACTCTCACTTGAATCTAGACGTCATCGTTTGGACATTTATATAAACTTTAATAATTGCATTAGGCCTGTAGCGCCAACTCTGTGTTTTCTTTCAATTACGTGTTTCTTATAGGCTGACAGACAGCCTTAAACTTATTAGAAGATTGATGGATGACATCCCTTGGTGAGCAATCTTCCGATGCGAAGTATGGGAATCTACTCAAGCCCACAAATTTCACTATTCAAGCCATTCAATCTGAAATTTATCACTAAATATGCCATTTGGAAGGAATTTATAGATAAGTTCCTGGATCTAGGGTCGACTCGGGAAGAAAAGTCAAAGCTTGAAATCCAAAATTCTGTGAAGTCAGCAAAAAGTGTGAATTGCTCTAACTCTAATGAGGTTTCCTCGGTTTATGCGTAAGCTCAACGCTTGCTTTTATTACTCCGTACATTTTCATTTTACTGTATGTTTTCTGATGTACATACAACACGTATTGCTCACCATATAAATTTAGCACTGTAGCCATTCAGTGTATGTGTATTCTTTCCCTTTTACATCCAGTTTTTCCCCATTCTCTTCATTTTTATTTGGTTTCACGCCCATCTCTTTTCTTTTGTTTCTTGAAGTAGTCATAAACTTCGATGTAACTTACGGTTGGTGCTATAAAATTTGTATGAGAAAAGTTTCTTTCAACATTTTGCTATTTTTTTTTTTTCATTTTTTCTCATTTTTCACTTTCTTTTTCTCATCCAATATTCCTTCTTTCAACTTTTTTACTTTTCTTCTTTTTAGTCCTTATCCTTTCCTTTCTTTATAGTTTTTTTTTCTTTTATTCACTATTACAACTTTATGTAATGACCCACGAGGAAGCAACGGAAAAAAAATCCCTCTCTTTTGTCTGAGTGAAAAGCTTCCGGATTCAGGAGTTTAGAAGACAAAAACATTATCCTCTCGTAAAGTTAATGAATCCTAGCCTTATTATATAGAATATGGAACATTGACTTGTAAAGTTAGACTCTTTAAAATCACTTCCCTTTCGAAAGGTTGGCTTTCATTAAAAAAAAAAAAAAATCCTACAAGTATTATTCGTTCTTTTAAACGAACACTAAGGATATAAAAATTTTGTAAAAGAAAATCCCTGTTATGTTTAATGGTATTACGAAGCTGTGTTCCAAAGAAAGGAAATGGGAAATAATCCCTCGTTGAAATGAAAAAAAAAAAAGATAGGTTGTTAGCGTACATATACGCTCTGAGAGGATTTCATTATGGGAATTAAAACGATGGAGAAGAGAGGGAAGACAGAGAGAGAGAGAAGGAATTAAAGGAAATTGGTTACAGCATTAATTTGATATAATACTCTGCAAAGATCTTTCCTTTGTAAAGGTTAATTTGATGCTCTTATCATTACATTAACACTTGCTTTTGAGTATATCTGGCACTGACTCGATTGATCAGTATTAAGACTCTTTCCAAATATTTTTCTTTCTAATTATTTTGCACCAATCATCTTCTTTGTTTGAATAAAGAAACTTTTTTCAACAATTATAGTAATTATTGTCTCCGGCTTCTCCGTATTATCTGAATACAATAGTTTTAAAATGCATTAACATCATTTTCCTAACTGCGATACGAACCTGATGCTCTTTACAACGTGGACAACGAGGCCACATCTTCGTTTCAAAGGTTACACCAACAAATCCTATTCATTTTGTTCTGAATACGTATAAATTACGTGAAAAAGAAATTTGGGAGAAATGTATATCAATAACATTTTGTGCACCTAGTTCACACTATTATTCTTTCAACACTTTTTGTGCACAATTTGTTCATATTATGTGCAGATAAACCACATCACAGTTCTTTAATGTATAACGCGAAAAGTGACTTTACTATCCAATTAAAATGGACCTAGACTACTCGGGTCGTATTCCTCTACTGTTAAATTTCTAAATTTCCTTCATAGGCCTCCTTGATAAAGTGCTGTGATTAAAATATTGACTCAATAGAGATTGTACAAGCTTTTAAAATGTAAAAGATGATTTTCTGGCGGCCTGGTTGGCCGTGAGACCTGAGAGTAGCCTACAAGAAGTTTAGGGTTCGAGTCCCAACTTATACACGAATATTTGTGGAATTAGAAAAAAAAATGCACTCTGATAATCGAAGTCACTTACTAAAAAAAATAGTCCAAATAAACTCAAAGTTTATGAACGTTTTATGTTCACTGTTTCTTTGAACGTAATCATCATGACCCAACAGCCATGGCTCAGTTGCTAGAGTGTGTGCTTCGAATTGTGAAAGTCTTGTGTTCGTGTCTTTCGGATACATTTCTCCAGTGTTTTCCTCATTCACATCAGGCCTTTATATTACCTATAAATTCAATCTTAATGGACGTCCTTCTAAACCTCTTTCCGCTTCTGATATCCTAATTCTTTGTCGATATCACTTGTCAATCAGATGAATTCCTGTAAGACTACTCGAACCACCAAGGGTCAGTTCTACAATCGACCGCTAAACTTCTAATCAGCGCTAAGTTGAGGCCAAGTCTCATTTTGGCCAATGAGAGTACGCAAAATGAGACTTGGCCTCAACTTAGCGCTGACTAGAAGTTTTGCGGGCAATTGTAGAACTGACCCTAAATCACATCAATGATGAGAAAACAAAAGAGATAACATTTATCTAATTTTAAAGGAAAATAAACGAGACAATCGGAACTGCCAACAATAGAAACAACTGATAACTTAAATAAAATGAACTTACGAACAATGAAATTTACAGAAACACACAAAGACGACAGAGGAAGGAAATTAAAGAGAGGTTACGTCGAAAATTGAAAAGTTACTCAGCCTGAGCCATGTATATTTTAAGGTCATAAATAAATTCAATCCAATTCACTTGCAAAGATGTTAAAGCAAGTCAATTCCATCTTTGCCGTTCACGTGGTTACACCATTTGTAATATCTAACGCTGCCTTTTTAAAATTTCCAACGTAACGTCTTGTATACTTTAAGCAAAAGTAAGTAGTGAATTATTTTAATGGTCTTTTTCATACTTACAAAAGGTTACCCATTTAATCACCCACTCGAATCACTAAACCATTATTATGATTTCATTTCTGCCAACCTACCACTTGAACTACTGCACAGTAAGTTTTCTCTAGACTTTTAAAGAGAGTGATTTATTCCAACATAAGACACCTGTTGGGATATTCCATAATGAGCCAAGTTCTGCAGGATCACGCAAAGATACGCCCCCGCACGTGACTTAAGAGCAACAGAAGCTTCATTTCTTACCACCTGGTTAGATTTAGATTGCTAACGATATTAAAAGGAGTGGATAGGAGGGACCAAGGAGTGAATTGTATCAATGCGTTAGGAACAACATCTGGATATAATCATTCATTCTCTCTCTCTCTCTGTCTGTGTGTGTCGGGGGGAGAGGGGTCACACATACACAGAGGATACATGGCTATGTCGCTTTTATAGTATAATTTATTATTATATGCACGACACTCTATAAAAACTAAGATTGTTTTCTGCTATAAAAAGGTATACGTATTTATTACCAAGCCTCGTCGCCATGACTTACACCGCCTTTAAAGTAATTTCTTTTTTGTACGTACATCGGCAACACATAAATGCTGCTAACACTTTCCATCAGAATTATGTACAAGGCACTCCTTTTTGTGGCACGTCCTTCAGAAACAGCCTCCGCGTAGGAGAAATTCAACTATTTGAATTATATCACTTTCCATGTCTATGGTAGATAGATGTAGTCATGTTACTATAGAGAGAAATACAAAAGACGACAAGTAGCTGTAGTACCTCAATACTATGATGTAGTTTGTCTCTCTGAGAAAATTGCCATCACGGTTATCAGTCCGGATTCGAACCTTCGATTTCTCTGAGATGCTAACGCTGAGCCACTGTATGTCCATTTGCCATGCCATTCTCAACATAGAAATATGGATGTTGCTGAAGTATTGGTCTAGTAGATTGGAACTCTGAAGCAAAGAATAAAAAATTGTTCATTGGATAAACTTGTTTCCGTTAATCTATTTGTATGATTGGAACTTGCAAGTGAAATGAAATAGTTTGCTTAGAAGTAAAGAAAAATCATCTTAGCAAGAATTATTGTTAGTTATGTCGTTTCGACGGGTTACATGCGTTGGACCAACACGGCGTTTGACCAACACGGCGTTTGACCAACACGGCATTGAACCAACACGGCGTTGGACCAACACGAAACCATCACGGCGTAGGACCAACACGGCGTTCGACCAACAATAATAAAAGGCATACGACCAACACGGTAAAACACAAATCTTGATAATACTGAAATAATTATGTAATAATAGTTTATGTAAAAAACTATAGCGTGGAGTGGCACTGGCGTAAAGCCAATACGGCGTTTGACCAACACGGCGTTGAACCAACACGGCATTGGACCAACAATAAAATTGACAACGCCCCAGATATATAAAACCTAAAAAGATAATAAAAAATATGATCTTAAATTATTTTTTTGGGCACCTGCGTAGAACCAACACTGCGTTGGACCAACACAGGCATGAAACCAACACTTCGAAGTACCGGCGTTGGACCAACACGGCGTTGGACCAACACGGCGTTGAACCAACACGGCGTTCGACCAACACAGATTTTTGCCCTGGGGTGTTGGTCGTACGCCGGTTCTTGATGTTTGAGAGGCTGTTGGTCGTACGAAGTATTGGTCCAACGCCGCATCCCCGTTTCGACGGTATTCCGAAGAAAAAATAAAGATTTGTCACTTAATGTAGGGTAACAGATGATAATTTCATTATATTGGTAACTTCGTGATACTTCATTTTACACAACCACGCGGTACTGTCAAAACTCGTCAAATTTCAACTACCAATCAGAATGCAAGCAATACTTGTGGAACCACCTGGTGGCGAAAATTGTAACTTGACAGCTATTGGTAATACCGTGGCATTAAAAAAAATACAACGTATCACGAAGTTAGCAAATGTCACGATATTATCAAATATCACGAAATTACTATCATTTGTGTATATCAATATATTAGCCATAGAGTCACCTTAACATATCCGAAGTAGAAATTATTGCTCTCATATGATCAGTATAAAATTCCTATAGAAATTCAACAAATTGTTAAATTCAGCTAACCTGAGAAAACAAAGCATAGACTTACAAAGATCCAGTTTATGAGACCTTGTGTCCAACAATAGTAGTGGGCAATCTTTTCTAACTACCTTTGTTTGACACAAGGGCTTGAAAACAGTATTTTTGTAACTCTGTGCTTTGTTTTCTCAGATTGTCTGCAAAATAGTTTAGACCACTGTAGAGCTTAACCATTCGATTAATTTCTAAAAATCTAACTAAATTTCTAATTTTGACAGAATTTTTACGTTTTTAATGCCAAAATTAGAACAATACTAACTGGAAGATGCAGACCCTTGGATAAATTTTGGAACATTAAGAAATATATAAGCAACATTTTCTGTTTATTTTCAGTTACTTGTGGGTGAAATTTGTAGAATAGGGGAGATTTTTCGTTCTTTCTTTATCCCTGATGAATACCAGTACAAATGTTATAGTCATGCTGTTGCAAAGAGGAAAACAGAAGTGAAATTGACACTTTACTTCCTACACAAGATGTTCACATCCATTTCTTGAGACTCTAGCACCAAGTGCAATTTTGGAAGGGAAGGAAATTGATAAGGGAGAACTGGGGATGGAAATTTGGCGAACGCATACTTGTTACTGGTTCCTGAAGAAGTACTAAAGCTGATATTATGTATGAATTTAAAGGTTCTGAAGGTCACTGTTTATTAAAAGAACGCCGGATTAAAGAAAAAGAAAATCCAAGTGTGTCTGGCCTCTCCAATGAACGCCCCAGTGATGAGTTACCGTGTTATCGTGAACTTGTTATGGTATTATGAATTTTGAATTTTATTTTTTGCCTTCAGCTAAGGCTCAGGCTGGAATAGGGGAGGGGATTCGGGAAAGTATCGGCCAGGGCCTAAGCTGAAGGTATCATCCCGGCATTTGCCTGGTGTGACTGAGGAAAAAATCCTGAAAAACCTTTCAGGTTGCGAACCAAAGATCTCCCGAATGCGAAGCCAACGCTCTACTTATGTATGGCATTATACAATTGAGTGTTTTGTATTATAATTTGTGTAAGTGCATTATTATTTGTGTTGTATATTAGGATTTGTGTAACTGCTTGTGATTGTGAAACATTGTAAAAATGAGAGAAAATAAGAACTAAAAAGCAAAGTGAGTGAAATATGCTGAAGCATCGCGCGGCCAAAAACTTAGTGGCTTGCGCTAAAAACAAAAAGGAAAGACAGTTATAATAAATGGAAGGAAGCTAACTCATTATATGAAATCTAAAGAAACATTTAGATAACTTGTACTAATTGAAGTCCTTTCATGGTCTACTAATTATAAACGAAAATATAATCAATATCAAACAAAGTGAACGATATATGTGAATATTAACACGTTATTTGACAATAATAAAACAGGTTATTAATGGTAATATATACGTATGAATTTTGTTTGGATAGGCTGGGAATTGATACTAGCATTTAAAACTAAAAAAAGAGTACGTAACAATGGACTGCTTTGTATTAACGTGGTAGGCGGTTGGTTAAAAGTGGCCAATTATGTTGTTGATGCAAGACAATGACTTGCGAATATAAAAAAAAATTACATTTGTGAACTAAAAAAAATAATAAGTACTTAAATGTTTAATTTTACAATTACAATTTTAATTACCCAGGTATCACTCATTTTCTGGGAGGAAGAAAGAGTGGGAACATCGATTTGTAGACCATTTGATCAGATAGATAAGTACCAAGTCTAATCGTGATCCAACTCCTCAGGACTTCAACGATGTCTCGAAGTGCAATGGTGATATTAGTTCTGCGAGTCCTACCGAGTACCTAACAAATGTGTCATCCTACATAGCTCGTATACGACTGGATAATAAAAACAGAATTTATATGTTGAGTAGAGCAATGACTGGAGATGCATAGGAATGGTTGAAGTTAAATATAAGTCGTATTAGAACCTTTAAAGATTTCTTATTGTTATCACTGAAAGAATATGCTAGCAAGAAGAAGTAATTGAAAACAAAATATATGAAATGGAAAAATTATGATTCATTCGAAGTCCAAGTCTATAATTTGTTTGATAAATTTAAAATCATTGATGAAAATATATTGATGTTTGAAAGTGACGTTGCTGGGAAATAATTTCAACGTCATCAGGAGGCATGCAACGAATTTGAATTTATTTTAAGGCCTTTAAGCAACTATGGCTCAAGCCGTATGGATGATGATGGGATGAATTGGTGGAATGAAGAAAGTGGAAGGAAACGGGAGAACCCACGCACACGGTGTTTGTCCACCACAAAGCCCACATGGCATAAGCAGGGATCGATCCGACGACCCCTAGCACCAGAGGCGAGAGCTCTACCATTTTTTTTTCACCATTTATTTTATTATTTATTGAATTATACTAGTCTACTGCAACAAAAAGAATTCTAAAATGTAACTTACAAAACTGATAAACATACATTCACTCTTAATATATAGCACGAATATATAAAGCATATCTTCCGTGTTTATTTTTTAAGGCAAATTTTCAAATCGTAAGTGTATTAGCGCCAAGTATTGATTTGTTGTGTTTACATCTCTTTCCACTATTAGCACATACAAAGTGTGTGCAGTAAACCACATAAGAAATCTTCTTTTAGTACTTGGAAAATAATAGAAAGCCGGAAAATCCATTAGAACATATAACTGCGTTTCATTTATCTAAATTCTAGTAATGCGTTCCACTATGTCTCCTTTGATCCACAAGTCTCCTGTTACGCCCCCCTTTTTTCGAAGGCAACAAACATTAAGTTAGTTCTGATAGTGCGCAGCGAATATTTGCGCCAAATAAAATAACCTATAAACTTGGATATTTGAGCATAAGAATGCTGAGACATAGGAAATAATTGCTAATATACATACTCAGTATATAACAATTGACAAAACGCACCCTTGATATCAGCAATTTGAAACAATTTTGAGATTTAGTTACGTGATAGACAGTACTATCTATAAGTCTCTTTTCATTAAATTCCATAGTATCCTTTATCGTGAGATAGAAGTCAATACCTAATATAGTTAAATGGGCAACCGGCTGCCCCACCCTACTATATATCGTTGTAGAAGAGTCGTGAAGAGGCATACTTTTGTTTTTGTTCTGATTAGTTTGACTTCTGAACTTATACCATACTCAGAAATTATTTTTGTAATTATAGTGACTTCTTTATCATCCTTTATTATACATCCTATGTCATCAATGTACGTCATTACTTTAAAATAATGGTCATTGCAGGAAATTCCTGTTAGTGATCGCTCAATGTTAATGACCATGGGGTTAACAATAAGGAGAATAATTGACTTCTGGCCGGATCCCCTGGCTCAATGCCATTGTACATATCAATAGCTCGTAACTTTTGTTGATTGATATGCAATATCAATTGACGCTGTGTCTGAAGACAATATATGAGATTAACAAAAGATGTACGATAATTATACTTCATTAATAATTTACGCAAACTATCAATTTTGACAGAATCAAAAACCTGTTGGAGATCAAAATTAACAAATGCCCAATGCTCCAGAAGGGCGCTCGCTCTATGGATGACCTCAGGAATGTTTGCTAACATTAGTGCAGCGTCTGGAGTTCCGAGGAGTACCCCTTGATTTTTAGTAAATAATCGTTGCCATTATTATATACAGGAAAATGGCGACGTATGTTGGCCTTTGATTTGTTCCAAACATGATTGTCATTATTTAAATTATTATAAATGTACGCAATACTACCCTTAGTATTCCAAAAATATATATATTTATAAAGCACCAAGCACTACTACCTTGTTCCCCTTTATTGTAGACTGGGGTCGTCTGGATACAACACTGGAGCTACGGAGAATAATGGGGAAGTCGAGTTAAGATGTTGTTTCAACACCAGCACTTATAACACCTTGTTTCTTTGTTTTTAAATCTTTCTCACTTTTTCTTCATTTCTTTACCTCTTTGGAATTATTCAAATTGCCAGATATTGTTTCATGCTCCTTTTCTTCACTGGAAGTTTCGGTAAGCACGTTATCTGATAAATCACCTAATACCTTTTCAACCACAGTCTTCACTACTGTAGACACAGACTGGGAACGCGAAACTAAATCGCTTAAAGGCGCACTTTCTTCGTCACTACTTATCATACTAGATTGTGTGAGTTGTAGAGCACTTGTTTATTTCTTTTTGTTCTGTCTCACAAATCGACTCAGAAGGAGGAGTAGGTACAACTGTTTTTTTGTGCTTCTTCTTTCGTGTTAACTGACGCGACGTTGCCAGTTCGCTGAACTTGCTGAATTTGGCTACTGGCTTGTTGGTTTGCTTGTTATATATGTGGAGAAGCACTATCTGATAATGGGGTTTCACGTGTCGTATTGACGATAAAACTATACGGAATTTTATATGTAGGATCCATTGTTACATGAGGTTCACCTGCCTTGCATGTTTGATTTTCCGAATATATTTCATGACATACTGAGCATTCGTCCTGTGGGAAATTCGCGAAAATTTGGAGCTTTAGCCCGTATGCAGTTAAAAAATAGGGAAGTCTCTTTGTCACTTTCTAATAAGTCATAATCCTTTTTCCATTATATATGCGATAGGTATAATTTTGCGCGTAATAGCTCTTTGTTACCGATTGTATTTGACCGTATT
>JAGDQP010064334.1:0-11586 GCA_022664845.1 Lepisma saccharinum
AGACCCGAAATTTGATTAATTGGGGTACGTTTGAGGCTAACTTCACACATCGATGATATTTGTTGGCGCCGTCTCCAAGTTATCGTTCACTCCCGAAATAATATACTCCCTATTCTTCCCTAACAATTCCTTAAATATTGCAGACAACGCTGACCAGAAATTTATTTAATTAAGGCCCCTTGAAGGCTAACTTCACACATCGACCATAATTCTTATCATCGAAACAATGTTACCGTTCACTCGCTAACAAAAATAATGTATTACCCATTCGGCCCTAACAACTTCCTATCGATTGTAGACAACGCTCACCAGAAATTTGATTAATTGGGATCCCTTTGGGGATAACTTCACACATCGACCATATTTATTGGCGCCGTCTCAAAGTTACCGTTCACTCCTTAAAGAAAATAATATACTCCCATTTCCTTCCTAAAAACTTCCTAACAATTGTAGACAAAGCCGACCCAAAATATTTTTGGGGGACTAACTTCACAAATTGGCTATATTTTTGGCGGCGTCACCAAGTTCTCGTTCACTACCTAAAGAAAATAATACACTACCTATTCCGCCATAATAACTCCCTAACGATTGTAGACGACACTGACCCAAAATCTGATTAATTGGTGTCCTTTTGGTAACTAACTTTACACATGCCCACAGTATCAGCTTATTACCTTTTCTATCACGCAGTGTTCAAGATCAGCAGCACTACAGCTAAGTTAGTGTTATTTTCGACGCATTGGCTACTAGTACTAACAATGAAGCATCTTTAAATTATATTCTTGTGGTCGGTCCGACAGTGCGACAAGATCTGTTCTCTATCATAATACTGTTTCAGACACTCTCAATAGGGTTTACAACGGACGTCGAAAATGTGTATCGGAACATTATGATTCACGTAGATGAAACTCTACTTAAACGTATTCTCTGACGATAATATACAAAAGATCCTGTTTAATTTTATAAACTTAGCACGGTGACGTATTTTAGTGCTTCCCTTGTAACTGCACAGAAGCAAAAACATAATGTTGTATATGAAAAATGCAGGGTCTGGAAGTTGTTGACCTTTTCTGCAAAGCACAGTTTTTGCACTAAGGCCCTTCCCATATTCTTCAATTGTTAATGGACATATCAGATCTGCTTATATTCTGCACGAGTTTTTAAGATCTTGTAAGATTCACTCGTAATAACGATCCGTTTGATTTGCGAAAACCCAGGCCTGATATAGTACAACGTTCCCAATTTTACAGGTTACCTTCTCAGTACAACCAAGTTTCAAACCACCTTGAATTTGCTCTAACATATAAATGTTTTGTTTAAAACCTGATTTAAGTTGATGTACTGATTTTTGTCTTTGTGTAGCTATATATTGATATCATTCTTCCTGTTAATGTATTTGTTATTTTTCTATTTTCTTTTGTATTTATTGTTTGTCTTTATTGTTTGACAACCCAGTGTAAAATGGCCATTAGTGCTGAATCTAGGTTCTTGACAATAAATAAACAATATTCATGTTAGATGTAAGTTCCTTTTCCACATTTCAATTATTGAAATTAACACAGAAAAATTACACTCGCTGCGACCGGGGCTCGAACCCGGATCTTCCAGTTGTCGGCCGGATATGCTGTTCGTTGCACCAGCTACTGGGGGCTGGGAGAGTTTTAAGGTGTGTGGAATAGTCTATATACACAGAACATTTACGTGGCTTGGTGGTGTAATGGACAGCATACTTGGCCGGCAACTTGGAGATCCGGATTCGAGTATCGGTCGCGGTGGTTGTCAATTTTTCCGTGTTAACTTTAATATTCATATTATTTTTTATAAAATACATAATACAAAAGACAGGCACACCGAGAACAAGCTTGGCTTATAAAACTGATCTAAACTGAAAATTTGGATCAAGCTAAGCTTGGAATAATGAGGTTAACTGTTCACTCTTATGTCTATCTTCAGATACTAATTAGATTTGTAATGCAGTTGAACACTCCAGTTCTGTTCTTTTCGACTAGTTCTCGTTGCTGGAAAAATAATGAAGCAGCCAAACATATACCAAAAGTGTAAACAGATTTTGGGAACCCGAGAATCTTTCTCAATTT
Organism: Lepisma saccharinum; assembly: GCA_022664845.1. NCBI lineage: Eukaryota > Metazoa > Arthropoda > Insecta > Zygentoma > Lepismatidae > Lepisma > Lepisma saccharinum. Next base: position 2,097 of record JAGDQP010064334.1, read on the forward strand.
CTGAACAGTGCTTGAATTTGTCCAGTATTAACTGCCAACTCTTCAAATGAAGGTCGCTCACATAGCACCTAACATTTATGTATAATTTAGATAATTCAATATGTGAAGCTCAAGTGGTTTCAAGTTCTCAGCTAAGCTAAGAGCTGAGGTAGCACTTTAACTGCATGTGTAAAAAATTGTTGGTTCATTGTACTGTACAATTTTACCACAATATACTTTATGAATGGAAACTACGTTTGTTACAAAAACTTTTAACTTATAATTTCTTTATTTGAGGCCTCACATGAAAATAGTTTACATCAGTCAACAACCACAAAAGTAGCAGAGAATTAAAAATATTTACCTACTATTTGCTTTTGTCATAGATAATTCTTTATTTTCTCTTACCTCATCGTAATCCGATCCTTCGTTTCCGATCTCTTTCGTCTCATAAACATTTTACTCTTTAACTGAAACACGCCACTCCTGCTAATGGAAGCATTGTTGGAAATGTTTACTAAGATTTTTTTGTTTGAGTCTTTGTTGCCATCTACTGTATATGCATACCCCTAGTTACGTAGAATATGAAGAAACGAAAAAGAACAACAGGGTAAAATTGTAGGAAAAGTAATAAAATGTTATTGGTTTTGCTTTTCTCTGTGTAGCGTCTATCTCGAATGTACACAGTACAAGTTTTCAAAGAACGCTTGCTCATTTGGAAGGAAATACAGTGTTTATTCTCGTGAAGAGATTCTCTTTCTTTCCTTATCAGCAATATTTTTAGATTAGCAAAGTTCTCTCTGCTATTATATTTAGTTTATATAGCATTGGTAAAAATAGAGTTAGGCGAAGAGAATAAGTAATACATGGGTAGAACACGTACTGATTAGAAAATAATATATGAACCTCATTTGTATTAATATCTAGATGTAAAAACCCACAGCCCTTAACTGAAAATAAGTTTACACAACTTTTACTAGTTTTTTTTTTTCAAGAAAAGAAAACGTCAGAGTAATGATCATATGAAAATGATGAAAAATGTTACTTTATTCTAGATGCCTTTTGATTCATCTTCTAAAGTTTATGTTCCGTTTATTTGAAAAGACTGTTGAATATAAAATCTGGAAGGATGTAAAACACGAACGACCTGTGCAGTTCACCAAGTCCAATACGAAATAAAGATGAGGAACATAACAACAGTGTTTCATCTTAAAATTTTGAGAAATAGGACTTGAAAATATGTTCACTAGCATCTGCTGCTGAAATATGCGTACCCAACGGATGAACACTATTGCAAGACATAAATATTTGGGACAGATAGAAAAGTTACTAATGTGCGTAATACATGACATAATTTTTCAATAGCTCCTTCCAACAAAGTCTGATAAAATGAAAACAGCACAATAATTCAACTAACAGAACAGAAAAATGGAGGAAGACAATGCAATATATTGTTTAATAAAAGAAATACATCGTCATATTGTGTACAACAATTTATATTACGCTTTTCATATCAACACAGTAAAAGAATCTCCAAAGTAATATTATCTATGAAATATACGTTGACAATTCCGAAAACAAACTGTCAAATATCTCTTTAGTTAGAGAAAACTCCCATCTGCTTTCTACGACTTACAAATAAGCTATGTTCGACCAGATGCCACTGGCATGTAGATAATAATTTCAGTTCAACAACAAAATAGATGTTCTAAAGCTTAAAAGAATATATTTTTACCCCGATATGACGTGATTACCTGAAAACATCATGTGACCTCTGGGTCTACTAACTTTAATACAAAATGGCAACGTACGTTTCTGGATTCTCCTGTACGCTTAACCTTATAGCTTTGCGTACGTTATGATGACAGAAGGAAATAGAGGCTGAAGGGGATACGAAATGGAAGGGGCGGCAAGAAGGGTGGGAAACACGACCAAGACTAACACGATGCAGCCGGCGAACAGCCATTTTTCCTTTCTTTTCAGAATACGTTTTTTCACTGAAGCTGTCACCGTATACGCCGCAGAGATTTTTTTTATCATTTCTCATGGCCACAAATATCAAACTCTTGCGCTGTTCTACAATAAACTTTCAGTTAAAAAAGTATCCGAGAGACAGGCAGGGGTGTGTCTCTGGATAGTTTCCAAATTGTTCGCCCCTCCTCTTCAGCACCCCTTACTACCACCACCGCCCCCGCTAGAGAAAACTCTTTGGTTATGAATGGTCTTGCTAATGGCAGATTTGTCGAGCGCCAAGGTAGGTAATGTGGGTAACGAAACCAAGCAAACGATGTGTAGGATAACTGCTGTGGAATGTAATGCGAATGAGGAAAATTAATTATGATTTATATCATATGATTTATATGATTTATATATATTATGATCTTATGCCTAGTTGGAGCCTATTAACATCATCTTCAATGGACGTAGTCTTCAGCTTATTCTGTTGAAAACTAGCAGACGTAAAGAGTCTTAGCAGGTGAGTTCGAAATTCAATTTTAATAGACTTCAGTTAGTTATATTTCCAATATCTTGGTTGAGCTAATAGCACTAAGTGACAGCAGTCACCACTGCACAGTGAATTGAGAGTTGTGTACAGTAAACATACTTCTGCTTAATTTCTTGTAGTAAGATCTGTGATTTATTTTAACAAATCATAATGAATAACGTACACAGGTCTAACACCCTGACACGTAAGAAGCAAACTAAACGAAATTTGAAATGGGAAATACCTCATAGAAAGAATGCAAAGATTTTCACCACAATAAAAAATTTAATATTAGTATTGCTCTTTAAAATTAACGTGTACTGCTTGAGTAATTCTCAAATAAGCTAGTTGACCCATTAAAACATGTGTTGGGGTAAGGTGACCGAATATCCGATACGTTCCTAATATGGGATACCGCAATATTTCGAGAAGGAGGTACTATTATCTGCGAAAGTTGCCAGTAACAGTGTTAACGTGGGCAGAATCTACTACAGTGTCAGTTGGAAAGTGTGTTGCTTATTGTTGCTCCTCCCCCCAGTAGCACATATACGTGTTTTCAACGTTGATTTTACGTTCATTTCGTTGATTAACTGTTATCGGTTGAAAAAAAAATACGTTTAGTTTTAAACCATATTTCAACAAAGACGTCATTGTGTTGATAAGATGTTAATACGTGTATTCAATATGTTATTTTCAACTGTAGTATAGATTTTGCTTAATGTGTTTCTTACTAATGCTATGTCAAAATAATATAATTAAAACCTGATTGAATGACACAAACTAAATTTTATGTTCTCATGTGCACGTTGAAAATCAATTGAATTTTAAACCATATATCAACGAATATAGAATTTCGTTGATACGACCTACTTCCAACTACCATTCATACTATGTCCTAGATTTCGTTTCACACTTGTATTTCTAATTTAATTCCTTAAACATTATAATTAAAAGCAAATACAATGATAATAACTACATTTTTCATGTCCTCATTTGCATGTTGAAAACATTGAATATTAAACTATATTTCAACGAACATTCAATTTCGTTAATAGGGCGTTAATCTATGACATAGACTTTCAAACTTTTTTTTCTAACGATAATTTTCAAACAAATATAAAACACACATTTTAATTTTATTATAGCTAACGGTTCTACATAAGAGCAACCCTATGTATTCTGTGATTGGTTAGCTAGTAAAGGCTTTAGGTTTAAAACTGAATCAGTATCTGGACAATTTACCATAATATAGTATAGGTGCGTGCTCCTAATATCAGATATCCAATATTAGGTGCAAATAGTACAAGTTCTTTCTCCACTGTTTCAAATCAGTATTAGTTCTCTTTACGCATGTTGAATTGACTTTATGTGAACCAAACGAGACTTATCGTAACAAATGATCATAGAGGTAAATTTCACGTTTATTATTCAGTAAGTTTCAACTGGAAAGTTGGCCAACTTTTCTCCCTTCAATAAAAAGACAACAACAACGTAAGACGACAAAAATTGTAGATACGAGGTATCAACAGCTAACCTTCGTTATGTTCCTTCAAAATTCATGTTATGTTTGTGTCCGATATTGAGAACAACGCTGAGAGAAAAAAGCATACAGTCTTAAAAGTAAGTATTTATGGTTTTTGTACTGAAATAAAAAGAGTTCTGGATTATCCCAAAGTGGTTAAACCTGGATATACAAAAAGTATCCGATATTCTGCTGCTTTACTCTACTACAGACGGCTAAGTGTTTATACTTTTGTTCCCACATGCAAGATAAATAAGACATAGTAAAGAGACCAGACATTGCGATTTCCCATCTAAGTGTGGTTCTAAATCTTTATCTGTACTTCTTTTACGGTTCATCCGGAACGCTAATTTGTCCCAGATTTCACCAAACAATCACAATAAAAAAAATGAACGACAGCATGTAATAATAACAAATACAATTGGGTTGGTGCGAATGAAATACCTGGCCCAGGTACGTCATGTCCAAAGGCCAACAAATGTAAACTACAGTTACCGTCCGCAGCCACACATGGTTGCCATCTCTCAGCCAACGATTGGATTTCATGGCAAAAGAGGTCTGGAGTCTGTGATGCGAAGAAATCCTCAACTGCACGTTGCACTGACCGAACATAAGGGAAGGTCTTCCCTGCCAAGAAGTGATCGGGCTGTCGGAAGAGGTGGTAAACAGTCGGAGAGAGATTGGAGAAATACGGCAAGTGAGAAACGGTTTCATACTGCAACTCGTGGAGAACCTGAACCGTTCTTTGCTCGACGTGTAGTCGTGCATGCATTGTGGTGCAACATAAGGACACCTTGTCCGTTGATCATTGCTGGATGCTTGCGGACAAGTTTGCGGTGCATATCATGGAGTTCACCACTATAATGATCTGTAGTGATGGTTTCCTTTCGCCTGAGAAAGACATGAAGGATCACTCCCACCATAGACCACCATACCAGCAACAACACCTTCCTTGGGTGGAGAGGTGGTTTAAGACACCGCCCTAGACGTTGATCACGATCCAACCACTGACCTGACTGTTTACGATTGTCATAGCAGATCTATTTTCCTTCTAAAGTGACAATCCGATGTAGAAAACCTTCCTGCTTATGCCTTACACTCAGAGACACACACCTCCAGATGGCGATTCTTGTTGGCCGGTGTCAACACATGTAGCACCATTCAGTATATTTTTTTCACCTTATTGATCTCACTGAGTCTCCGACTGATAGTGGTATGGTGTATGCTAACTCGTGTGCAATGGCATGAACCAGGGTTTCCGCCAGTATTTTCAGTTTAGGTGTGTAAAGTCAAAATTGGGAGGGTGTAAGTGAAGTTTTCTACGGTTTCTATCGATTTTTAACAGCATTTTTTTAAGTTGAGGGGTGTTGTCGAGATTCTGGGGGTAAACACTTCCCACGGGGGGGGGATCTCGCGGAATAACTGGCACGAACACTTTTCCAAGGGTCCGCTTCCACTTTTATCCTGAGCAGCTCATCCGAACATACGACCCTGTTCAACAACACACTGCATCCTGACTGTCTGGGTATCCCAACCTGTTTGCTGGACATATACAGAGTTTGTGACGTTAGATGCATGACCTCAGTCAATCTTGTGCTGTGTTGCTGAGGTGCGTTTTCCACCAGGCGTCAAAGTGGTCATTTCATTCGCACCAACCCAGTATATGCTAAACTCGCTGTTAATTATGCTAAAATTAGCACCAAAGTGATACTTAACATTTCGCATCGAACTTTATTTTTTTTAATGTGATATGGGAATTAGTGAATAAAAAAATATACTTTTAGCTATTTAATAAAAATAAAGTAATTGATAGTTAATTCGTGTTCCTGAAAGTATGTTACACGAGGGGGATTCAGATTATGGGATAAATCAGACCATTTTAAGGTTTAAACACATATCAACAGTGAATGTAATGCAAAGCTTTTGACAACACTATGCTGCCATCTCGTAGACGAAGGAAAAACGTTTCTCCGTTTTACGTGATTTTGCACCATTCGACCTAGGTAGAGCACAGTGCAATAAAAAGTGTTGCATTCAGTTCAGTCTTCTCATGCTAATATGTACACATTTTAAAATGTCCCGATTTACCCCGTGACACAAATTTCTCCGGTGCCATACTTTAGTTGAAGATTGCTGCTATGACTTTCCGGTTTGGTGTTCCGCATTGGGATGTGGAAAATTCTTGCCATCTCAGTGCCACCAATGACAATAAAATCGTACTATGAATGAGGGCTATTATTTCGAGTATTCACTGATGTGGTCAAATTAAAATCTGTTTTATGATCTTACTGTACTTGCTTTTAAATGAATTGCTATAAACACTCCAAAGCGCATATCGAATATTTCCTTTTGGGGCCGAAAATTCAAGACAAAATTGAGAAAGCCCAAAATTTTCAAATTCTTCAAAATTTGGAAATCAGGAATTATTATGGATACCACTACCAACATAAAAGGTTTTTCCTGCTAGGATGACATTGCTCATTAAAGCAAAATGATTTAATGAATGGTGGGATATGTGAAGCCATAATATACAGGGAGATACAGTTTTTTCAGAAAGTAGTTGTTCTAAGTTCTTAAAAAGTGTGGAAAATCATTTTCATTCTTTTACATTTCAGTATCTGTTTAATTACATACGTATTTCATATCTCCTATTTGAAGGGCCAATCTTAGTTACTATCATTATACGAGAATATTAAAAATCTGCTTAGTATAGAGAAAGTATTTGTGTACACTCTAAGACCTGCTGGGGTACCAGGGACAATACGAGTATTGTTACGTGATTTTGCAAGAATTATCGTTGTCGTAACGAAAAATGTGGTCATATTTACGACGTACGGCGTGTGAGCAGGTACAATAAATGTTCATTCAGCATTGTTAATTGAGTATTGTTAAATTTACCCATATTATTAACAATACTGATTTGTTAGGGCGGGACTAACCATACATTATTGTTGATTTAACCTTATTCACACATTAATTTCTTGCGTATGCGTACACAGTTACCATACTTCGTGTTACGAGATGGACAAAGAAAATGATGGTGCTATATTTATCACCACAACAACATAAAATGAAAAGTGACTGCAAACGCACGGACCTTTATGAGGAGTTCGTGATGATAATTTGGATGATGCAGATGATGACCAATATAGTAATATTTAAACGTGTGAAGTTATTTACGCATATTTATATTACGCGTTTGTAACTGTTTATTTTCTGTTGATATATTTGTAGTCAACAAATGACAGCATCGTTTAAGCTGGTACGGACCAGAGGTTTATTTACATAATCGGGTTATATTTTCCCAAATTGAAAATAGGATTATTGTTTTTATATGATTAAATAAATTGCTTAAAGGATTTTGGAAACAATGGCACATTAATATTTATTCTTGAATGTATTAGTGTGAGACTTCGTTAGAAGTTGAAGACGAGTGCGTCTACCACTTTATTTACTCTTTTCAGGGCCGAACACTGTAGATCAAACTTCATTACCTCCCGTGAGGCGAGAACTTAAGTCTCCCAGCGGGATTTTTTTTATGTGCGGTGATAATATTATCACTGCAAAATATTAATACTATAAAGACAAATAGTTGTAAAACGTACAATACCAATAGATGAGGCTACTACATTTCGGATTGGTTTATTGTAAATTCAACAATAAAGTATTGTTAGTTAGCGTACGGTAAGCTGTTGAGAGCAGTCACACAAGTATTTTAAATTAACAAAAATCGCTTTGCAATAAATGTTTTGTAAACGGAACCATGGAACCGGAAATACTGGTTCCAAAATAACCACATTTTATGGTCCCGTTGACCATATCGTTATACAGTGGAACCTCGATATATCGAATTCCTTGATAAATCGAAGTTATTTCATTGCCTTTGAACCTGCTATCACTCCCATGTGTATTTTTACCTCTAAATATTGAAGGACTGATCAGGAGAACCTCGATATCTCGAATTTTCATACTTGCTTGACTTGGTACAGCACCTCTATATATCGAAGTTGTTTTGATAAAATCTATAATACTGTACTGTATTTAGATGAAACTCAATTCGTTATTTGAACAACAATCGTTCATGTTGCAATCTGTAACCCCACCATTGTTTGCAGTTGTTATTGCATGCACACACACCCTAGTTGTCATCAGTTAGTCCGAGTCCAGTTTGACAGAAAAGTGTGCGTGTGAGAAACTTAGTTTTTGTTGTTGTGAACCTCTATATATATCGCAGTCAGTCAAAAATCACCTTGATAAATCGAACCTCGGTCTATCGAAATCCTCGATAATTCGAAGTTTTCTCGTTCCCCTTGATGTTCTATATATATGGAGGTTCCAATGTATCTCCTATATCTTTTTAGAGTGTACTTAACGGAAACATTAATATCAAGCATCTTTGTCCTTCAAATAAGATATGGATCGCTGAGTCAAATGAGGCTGACTAAGTCAAAACTCTGAGCGAGCACGAAATTGTCTAATTTTTAAAATTTGAAAATCAGTAGTCTCTACGGACACCACTGCCAACATGAGCATGGAAGTTCCTTCTCCTAGCAGTATTTTATCTGTTAACAGGAATGTGAAACTAGAAATTACTTGCAGAAAGTGCTTGTTTAAGACTCTTCAAAAGTGTGGAAAATCATCGCAAATATATTCATTATTTTCTTTATTTCACATTTCAGTATCTGTTCAATTACAACTAACTCCCCATTATTCGTGCTAATCACCGGACAAAATGCCACGAATAAAGGAAAAACTCATATAATCGGAAATATTTATTAATTTATCACAATAATGGGTTAAAATATGAAAATCATAAAGATATATACATATATATAGTGGTAAGAAGAGTTGCTTTTCAGTATAAACAAACTACCGAAGACAAGTTGTGTATTGTGCGATCAAACTTTCAATCGTTATCACCATAAGTTCACTCGTATTCGAAATTTCTTGTCGCTTCAGTCTTTCCAACATCTTCATCAAAGTATAAAATGACAATAAAATACTCTGCATATATACCCAGGAAACCGGAAAATCCGCGCACGAATAATAAAATAATTTCTTGTATATCTGCATTTTACATTTTTAATTTGGAAATCTAATTTTTAATAATAATTGTCAATATACTAATGTATTTAAGAATCAAATCTCCTTAGTATTACGAAAGGTTTACATACTGAACCACTACCATTTACTAAAACCATCGCATATATTTTAAGACCTATTACGGAATCTAATACTTTAATACGAATTTTCAATACATCCATGACCAAACATTAATATAAATCACATCTGATCTTCAAATAAAATAAGGATGACTGAGTCAATAGCTTTAAATTTTGGGTGACGTGCAATTTGTACATGACCTAAGCATTCTCTAACAATGTCAACAATTTTTTGAGAAAGCAGAAAGTACAAGCTGTCGTAGCTTCAGGTAACTTCATAATGGACACAAGGCAGAGCGATGGTATATACAGAATAACGTTTTATTTTTACATATCTTCATA
>JAGDQP010064335.1:0-11586 GCA_022664845.1 Lepisma saccharinum
AAAAAACTGTCCGACTTATTTTCCAAAACCAATTTTTATATTTTCAGGCACGTCGCCTGTATGCAGGATGCCTCCACCGACAACTAACATGAATGAACCCCAGGAGTGTCCACTTTGCAAACGGATGTTCAGCTGTTATTATTCACTTAAGCGTCATTACCAAGACAGGCATGAGAAATCAAACACGCTATATCTATGTGAGTTTTGTAACCGAAGCTACCGAACCAAAAATAGCCTAACGACACATAAGAGTTTGCAACATAGAGGGACCAATGTCATGCTGAGACGTCTTTTGAAGAACAGCATTACAAATATGACAGAACTCACCCAAACTATGCCCAATCAGTAAACAAATTGAACAGAATAATAATCTCTTTTTGTATACAGTTGTCATATTTATGCACACTTTTTTTTTTAAAAAAAAAGGAAAAAATAATTACCTTAGCAATGTCAGGAAACGGATCTTGATCTTTCACGCGAACTTACCTCAAATCAAGTACAAAATTACATTCGATAATCTTTAATTTTTTTTATTACTTGTGATAAAGCGAATAAAATTTACATGTAAGAATAGTTCGTTTTTTTTTTTATCTTTCAAAATATAAATTAAGTGAAGTTTTTAACAAGATTAATTCTGTAATTTGAAAAAGAAAAGAATAGTAATGATTTTTTGAACATCTTTTTAAAGAATATAGAAACCCCTGAAATTTGCTTGTTGCGTATACTTAGTATAAACTGTATACTTGTGCGAATTTTTGTAAGTAATTCTGTAAATATTTTATTTCTGACTAATTGTAGGTTGTAGTTTGGTTTTTGGAGGTTGTTCGTTACTTGTGATGATTAGATGCTGTTTTGAAGAATGAAAATATTGCAGGTTCAAGAACATTTCTTGGTTCTGTTTTTTTTTAACAGTATATTATGTACGTAATTATAAACACGATCAATTTGTAGATTTGTTTTTAAGTATGTGTACATAATGTGTATTTGTTTTACAAGTCCTTTTGTCTATCCTGTCTCACAACAAGTTGAACATTTGGGTACTGAAGTTGATACCAGTGACAGCCTCGGAAGAGAGAATGAGGAATTATACGGCATTTAACATTAGCTTTATTGTTGTTATAATTATTAATTTTTAAATTATAGAACAAACAAACATTCGGCAGTTTTCATATCAGGTCACCTCATTCAACGCCATGTACAGGAAAGTATGCGTACATAATTTTTTATATAAATATATATATCTATATATGTGTGTGTGTGTGCGTGTGCGTGTGCGTGTAACGTAAAAGAAAAAATGAGTGTATGTTTTTTCACAAACAGGCATCTATTCATTTTTTAAGTTATTTAAAAAAAAAGTATTCATAAACATTTTTAAAAAAAAGCATTTTTATATGTTGCATGTGAGAGAAATGAAAAATATCATGCACCATGCGTGGTGTGAGCAATGCAAAGCATGGGTTTGATGATACCTAATTTATTTATACGTATAAGTTAATTATAGTTGTGCATTGAAATTTTCCGACCGTGAGCTTCTTTTTTTTTTAATTATTGTGTTCTTTTTTAAGTTGGTGACATACCAAAGATAATGCTTTATATAAGCTATATATATATATGTATTAATAGACCAGCAACGAGAGATTTGCAAAGAGTGAATTGTTTCTGATGTTGATAAATATTTGTAAAGACTATTTAGAAAAAATTAAGAAGGAAATTGTTGACAAATTCAAGATTAAATAAATCATGTTAAGTGTTTGTGTATCGGTTTGACGCGGCATTTGAATCTTTATTAATGTGAAATGAAACGTCTGACATGTTTATGTCATACATGATTGTGTCATATATCCGACTTCGTAAAGTTTTTTAATTGTACAAAAGAGAGTAAAAAAAAAAATAATTAATTGATAAATTTGTTAGTGTTTTTTGAAATCTTGGCCCAGTTGTTGACGGTAATGTTATGTAGTAATATTTTAACGGAAATATTGCTGTCTTTACGAAAACAAAAGAGATAAGAATGTGATTGAACATGTATGTAAATATAACCCGATAATACGAGGAAAATTCTCTTCGATCTTGTTTTCATATGTATCGAAATGTATGCAAGAGAAGTTGGAGTATTGTATGAAATACAAGGTATAATGTTTGGATGAGCAGAGCAATAAGACATATTGCTTTATTACGTGGTAACATCCGAAACGATGCAGCGAAAATCTGCATTATTGTAAAGCTATTGTTTGATATTGGGATATATATATATTAAAAAAAAAGTATTGTTTTCTTTCCAAATAACATATCAGTGTACGTTTGTTTGTTTCTTGTAAAGAAATGAACATATTTTCTGTGTTTGTTATGCATGAGAAATTGCATAGGGTATTAGTGTATTTTACATCCCATACCGTGTAATTACTGAAGTAGCGTAAATCTTTTTCATCTTATAAGGGTGCATAAAAATGTGTTGTTATTGAAAGAGGGTTTATTCAGAGTATATTATAGAAGTGTACTTCATTTCTAACACATTCCAGATTTTTTTTTTGTTTTGGTATTTCGACTCAAATTTACGTAATGGGAAAATAAAGCAACGTTCCTTCCGTTAGTAACTTCTAAAATAAAGATCATTTTAATTTATTTTATGTTTTGTTGCAACAAAAACATAGACTGACATAAAATAGGCAGGTAATTTCATAGTTCAGTACTTAAGAGGAAAACTGGGTTCAAAATTCATGTAGCGTAACTTTTTTAAGGAATATAACGTAGCGGTAAAGCAGTGACAAAATACATATTGAATTGTATCAGTTTCCAATAAAATTCCCTTGCAAATAGTGTAAAGAAACGCTGTGGATAGAAGTACAGCACGGATCTAGCTGTACTACGACTGGTTTGTAATTTTGAAGTTTGGTATCGTAAGCTATGTATAAATAAAGACAGTAGCTGTTTTGCCTGCCTATGATAACATATCTTTTGGGTGAAACATTCTGTTTAATTAATAAAAGGAAAACAAACTCTCTGTTTTTAAAACAAAATCACAATATCGTTCCGGAACAGATACATTGACTATAATTTTTGTATACAAGAATATGACGGAGCCTTGCTATACGGTCCCCCAACATGATCATTATTAGTTGGTGCGTCGTGGGCTACAATATTTTGAACCCAGTTGCTTCTTAAATGTAATAATGGATGATACATTACGATCAAATTTTTATCAGCTACCACTTTTTTTTTATTTATTTATTTAATTATTATTCAAATTGGGTAAGACGTATAAAGATGGTGTGAATAAACCAGTTCAGAAAGTACTGATAAAGAAAATATGAAAGGTCTAATTGCTAGGGTTTTATGAATCACTTCAAGAGGCGTGAAATTTGAATTCTGCAACGATTTCGTGGTTTTAGGTTACTTGTGAAGAGGCGACTTGAAAAGAGTGTAATTGATGCTTTAATTAACCAGATGGTTTCTAATCCCCCTTATAACCAACGGAAATGTTAGGCCGAAATGTATTTTATAATTTGAAAGGTATATCAAAAGAGAGATTTGAACGAGAATAACAGTTGGATTAAGTAACCATCTCAAAGCCTTATATGATCAAACTACCTCAGTGAGTAAATATCAGATTGAATTGGATGATACTTAATGACCTTGAAGTATCTTTGCCTTAGTCTGGGAGATGTGGCTGGCCTCTGGATTGAAACTCAGGGCCCTCAGAGTGCGAGGCCAACTCTCAACCAATTAAGTTCGGTGAGTAAAGTCAGAGGAATGAAATTCTTCCATTTCTGTATCGTATGAGCTACGTACTGGATTGCTACGTGTGAAATTAGCCTTATAAAGCAGCCAGCTAATAACCATATATGCAATCTATTTTCACACGTGATCACTCAATTCGTGTATTACAATTTCTCATTTGGCTGAAGCAGAATTTGCAGTAACTTAATATTACATATAGTAGAATATTTTCCAAGAAAATCCATGATTAGAAATCCCATGCTTGTGTCTTGATTGGTCATCATCACACACTGATTTCAAGCTTGATTAAGAAGCAGTAGTCCTCTGAAACTATCCTTTGATGTTCGACACAAAAGAACTGTTCACTTATCGTGTTAAGTGGCAAATTAGGCTTCACATACATTCTGGCCTTGGTTAAGTAAACGATATTGTATAATATAACGTATCAACACAAAAGCAAGACATAATAGGTCAGTTTTAAGCTCACCTCCTGATTGTGGACATGTATAAAATACAGTGAAGTGTTTTTAAGTTAGATTAGGAATTGGGCAGCAATGTCTATATCAAACTTTGCTTCTAAAAGAAGCATCTTCAAAACATTACTTAGTTATGTTTACTATAATGGCTGTCGCTTCAAGTTTAAAATTATAACGTTGTCCTGAATTTATTTCTTTAATTTATTGGAAAGATGTGCCTTCCCTTAAACACCAGAAAAATGTTTACCCTATTTATTCGTTAAGTAAATAACTGATCGAGTCTACTAGATTTCATGTACCACATGGTACTTGCTTTATCCTGTTACTGAGGGGGCTTACTGAACGGGACTACCAGTGTGGAGGTACCAAGCATTAGGTTACACTATTTACTGTGGAGAGACATTGATAGTACCTCCGCTGTAGTAACCAGAATTTAATCGTAGAACTTCCACCACCTACTTCGAAATCTTCCAGTGTGTATCCAGAATTGCCAATTATATTACGTTGAACAGAAAACGTCTACTTTCGATTTTATCATCAGGTTCCATGCCTAAAAGTTCCTTTAATTAAGATGCCATTACAGTTTTTTTTTTATATAAAGTACTTATGCAGTTTGTAACGTGAATAACTATGAATATACATGTGATGGAAGGACATGATATATAAATTAATTTCATACAGTGTTTCAACTCTTAAATAGTCTCCAACATTAGCAGCGCATTTGTCTAAACTTTGAGAAGGCATTTGTCAGTTACAGTATTTCTTAAATTACAAATATAGTAAATAATTTTGGTAATTACTTTTACCACCCATATTGACTACAGCGTCGCCTGAAAATGCCAACTCTTCAGGAATCCTCAAAAATACTCGATTCTCTATTTATTTCGTTTTGTTTTAGATGACCCAGAAGGCTATGAGTAACTTAGTTCCACCCAGCAATTAATATAATCGGAATAAATGCCACTTACATAGGAAATCAATAAATCTGAAAAAGAAATATGTCCATCAAGGGAGGCTTTGCGTTATTCTAGAGCAGTGATGATTACCTAAAGGGTGCGCCGCGACATTGCTTGGCTGCGTCGCTTTTTTAAATAAGTAAAAATAATAGCACCCTAAAAAATTGACGTCGTTTCGGGAACATGTTTTTCAAACTGCAATTCGCTTAATCGATGTTATTAGGAGCAGAACCTTCAGCGCAGTGGTGCCTCGTACTGTATGGGTCGTAATATCACTCACGACGAAATAGCGTGTCACACGCTCTAAAATGTTTCGAAACAATTGCTGTAGAGCAATAAGATTCTTACATATGTTTCTGTTCCCTTTTATTTTTAACTTTTTTAAGTATCGTTAAAATTTTAATTCATAGATAGAGACATTAGCGATTTTTGAAACCTAATTTTAAAAGCTTCTTCATCCGGATCAGAGGTTGTCATTCATGGATACGATGTATTGATTTATTTCACTCATTTCGACCTTGGAATCCCTCTGTGGTTTATATGTACTGTAATGGCCTTGAAACTCATCGTTCAGCTTCAATGAATATTCATCCAGTCCGCCATTTTTCTGCTGTAGCTGCTTGTTTTTAGTTATAGGGACTGGAAAACTATATCAAGTAAAAATGTATTTTATTCATTTACTCAGAACCAAATTTTCAGAAAAATTAGAGTCAAGTGCCTTTTCTTCCACTTTCTTCCTTAGATTAAAAAAAAAAAAACCTCTTAGATTCTAGACAAACCCAAACACCTTGTGTCAAGAGATTTTTGAAAAAAAAAATAAGAGCGGTATTACCAATCGACTTCCTTGTTCGTGCAAAATGTACTAAAAGTATTATGTTTAAAGTAATGACATTTTTACACGCTCAGAGAGAAAATATGAAAACCAGTACGTACCTATTGTAACAATCCTGTAATATCGTCGTTAATAAACGGATATTTGTTTCTCGCTAAGTAATTTTCACCTTTGTCCAGAAGGCATCTTCAGGTAAAACAATGATTCTGTATGGAAATATATTTCTGTATGTAGACTTGTATTTGAAAATTTAAGTAACGTGAGGGAAAGATTATAAAAGTGAAATGTATGTAAGGTTTTGTAACTTCACCGTCACTTACATATTTTGGAATCTGTATTTCAACTGTTCTCCAAATGTTTTCAGGGCATATGGTTGGAATATTACTAAGATTATTTAGTTAACATGTTTTGTGTGTCGACTTTGCTAGATTTGTCTTATCGACATATTGATTGAAATTTACGTGAACTGTGGAATTTATTTAATGTAATAGATATTATCACTGTGAGAAAAAACGTGTGTGACAAACCTTTTCTCATCAGAATTTCTGAACATGAAAGGGAGAATAATTCAGTGTCAGGTCTTTCCAAGCATTTGCGATCAGAACATCATCTGATAGTCTCTTTCAAGGAAATTCATTTTGAATTTAATTTTTAAGGCCTTTAGGCAATTCTGGCTCGGGCCGAGAGGGTAATTCATAATGCCACAAACAATATCGACCGAAGTATGGACACGTGTTTCATCAATTAAAAAAAAGCCTAAATTAAACACACAAATCCTGGGCTCTCTTCATAAAAGAAATTCGTAGGAAATTCATACCATAACGTTTTTCAATTTAGACCATCACGTTTGTTCCACTACTTACACAAGTTTCACTTTCAAATCATCTTTAATCCCCCTCCCCCCCCCTTTTTTTCATTTTTAAATGCACATATTCACACACACAAGCGCATTTACATGCAAAATCATTATTTACTTGAAGATGTCTTCCGGAATGAGGTGGAAAAGACTTAGCGAGAAAAAAAAAGGTGTTGATAACGAGGACAGTATAGAATTGTTCAAATAGTTACTGTTTTTCATAATACTTTATAGCTACTAGCAATTATGACCTTTCATACTTAATTACGGATTTTATATTAGTGGTAGCTAGCACAAGTTTTCAAAAACTCATAATGTTTGATACGTTTTATTTAGTCTTACTGATACAGTATTTGTTTAATATGTACAAAAAATTTTGAGTCTGTTCTGAACGAGTGTGTTGTTTCTGGCAGCTTTCAAGCCTTTTTTTTTCTTCTCCTTTTTATAAAAATTTAATTTATTTAAATATTTATTATTTTTTATTTGTTAGAAGAAAACAATCTACTATCGTACCTGGTAACATTTATAAATGAGAAATTGTGAGGAAATGAGCGTTGACTGAATCAGGAAGTCTGGGTAAATTATGTAGTATGTGCTAGTGCATGTGAAAGATACGGAACTGGAACCAAGGTTTAAAGATAGCAACATATTTTAGCATCCTTACAAATGTTACTCTGCTGTTTAAATGTAGTTTTCATATTACATTAAAAAGAAAAAAAAAGAAAACCAAAACCTTCCAGTTTTAGTAAGACAAGTATAAGTTCTATTAATTCATGATTGTATGTATTATTGCTGTTGACTTCCATATGTAAGTAAATGTGTGTCTCTTTTTTAACAAGATATAACGAAACGTCAAGTTCACAAAGTATTTGACAAAAGTTTTAACCAAAATGCAAATTTTTACTCTCATAGGTAAATATTTATAACCAAAATTTAAATAGCTTTTCTGAGCCTTTATAAACAACGTAAAAAAAAAATAAAAAGATGAACAAATTTTCAATGATCAAGTATTATAAATTTTTATTTTTGTAGTCTGATCTTTGTAAATAAAGTATGTTTGCCCACATTTATTTGGCAGTGTATATTACAACAACGTATTTGCGAATATATAATAGATCTATAAGCATACATCTCATCATTACGAATATTTTAAAACAAACGAAGGAACTAGCAGGTAGAGTTAAGTTTTTTTTTTTCCTGAGATACTACACAGGATATTTTTTTTTTTTTACAGAATAGAAAAAAAGGTGTCTGAAAAGGTGAACTTTGTGATAGTTTTTAAGTATTTGTTATTTATTTATATTGGTAAGAGTATGTTTGTATCCCTTCAGGAAGTAGGTACAACTTGAGATCCTTTTCTATATGTAGAAAGTTGTACTATTTTTTTTTTTAAATTATTACAAACCAGTTTTTATGAATGGGGTTTGTTTTTTTTTTTTTTTTAATTAATTTAATTTCATTTTTGTAAATTAATTTAAATCTTTGTGTGGAAGGCAGGCAGACAATGTCTTCCATGTAATTTTCTCATGTGATGTGGGCGTACTTATCTTGCTGTTCAAAGAAGGATTTATGGTAAGACGTACTTTTGTTAGGACTGACTGTATTACAGCTTTATAGACAGTACAATAAACTTTCATCTTAAATAATTATAATATTGTGTAGGTTATTTGTGACTCTTTTTAAAATATATCTATCGGGTCGCAGGAACTTTGAAGTTCTCGCGGCAAACTTCAGTATCGTCGTAGGGAATGTGAATACCACGTATGCGCTTTTTTTTTTTTTTTTTAAAAAAAAAGAGAGTTAATTGATGAAATCAATACTAGATGGCTTCAGACATTTTCATTTTGGGGACCCACCTTCCACCCCTGTCTCTATGCATTCTTTGCACAAAATGGGTTGTGCAGCACGAGCCGTTTTTCGCTCTCTCCATTTTGGGACAGGCAGTCCCTAGAGATTCTCGGGATTGCCGGTGTTCCGACAGTCCGAGAAGCTCCTTTGTTCCCTCAGTGTTGACCTCGGGTGGTGCGGGACGGACTTTGGACCAGGCGTCCAGAATGTTCTCCTGGTCTTTATTCCTAAATTTGGAATTTTTCTTGGGGGGGATGCCCTACCATTATCTTTTATTTGCAATTTTATACAGAAAACATTTAACATATAGAACAACACACATACACACAAGGACAGCACAACATAGACGTCGACTCAAGATGGCTTCTTCTTCTTTTTCTGAAACGATAAGAAAAAGGGGGAGGGAAATGAAGCTGGACTGCAACGTAAGTGTTACTGGAATTTTCTCACAAAGTTTTTGCTGGTCCGTTCTGTTTTTCCATTTCTGGTTCCCTTCCTCCTTTACTCACGAAGTTTGTCTTGTTCCTCAAGTCACAATCACATCACACACACAACACTTACAGTCTAATATATGTAAAAATGCTTGAATATTTGTGTCCCGGATTCCAGGTCACTCACATTTAGTTTCTGTTTTATTTTTTTTTCGGTTTCTTGTTTTAATCTTCTATTATATTTGGCCTCCCGTCACCAGTCACACACACGCACACTACTACTTGAGCGTCTCTTGCTGCCGGATTCCTGCAGCAAGGCACCCACCAGGACACCGCTGGTTTCCAGTGCGTGTGTGTGACTGGTGACGGGAGGCTTCAGACAATAATATATCATCTGAATTAATTTTTCTAGTGAGGAACTCCACGTATTTATGCAACGTACACGTGTGTGATATTTACCTTTTGCGCTTCTCAGTGATTTTCACAGTATTAGCTGCCCAGTGAGTAAATTCTTTTATTAAGGAAGTTGTTTTTACTTCCTCCTGTAAAACTTGAAAAACTTCCAGATTGAATTTGCAATACGTAGTATTCACATTCTCTACGGCGATAGATTTTTCAAGGTCATCATAATTCAAATGATTAAACCTTGTCAGCGAATTAATAATGTTGTCGAACATAAACATATTATGTCAGCCAGATGTTTGAATCTTCATGTCAAACAATGAAATTCTTCCAGAGTGCCGTTAGTGTTTTCAGAATTTGAACTAATATTCGTCTTCCTTCGTTCTTTTATATGTATGATTCATGCCCCATGTGTAGACGTCCTAAACGAAACTATTATGAGCATTTTGCAGTGTTGAATTGTGTGAAAACGTTTTAATATTCGTCTGTGAAAGTTCAAAGTTATTGAGTATGTAAATGTCCAATTCAAGGCAGCTCCAATGTTGTTTTTCTGTTTTAGTTTCACCACAAGCCAGTCATTGTATTTTTTAGCAAATTTTCACACAAAAAAAAAAGAAAGAAAAAGTCGATAAGTCCTTGTAGTTCTTCTATGCAAAAGTATTCTGGACTGAAAGTGCAAAACCCTGGTGAACTTGACTCCAATCCATGATACTAAATAAAAGCTCTCCAAGAAAGCAAACTTTGGAATTAAACTTATTTTTAATTTAAGTTTTTTTAAAGAGCTATGGAAAATGTCCGTTTGTTTTTATTTATCATTATTATTACTTTTTATTTTAACGCGCGAGGAATAGCACTAATCAAGGAACTACAAGGGGGATCAAAAAGTAATGCCTCCCTCATTATATATATATATATATTTTTCTATTACAGTTACTGACTTATCTGTGCATGATATTATAGACATATTGTTACTCTACTAATGTACGGGTTTTTGTTCAGATTGAGTAATTAGAACCATGGATCTGAAGCTAAAAGAAAGAGTCGTCATCGAATTTTTGGCGAAACAAGGTAATCCGTAATCGCTTGATGTTGATGCGGTAATGGACATTAGCAATGTGCGGCGTTGGGTGAAGAAGTTTAGCAACGGAGAAACAGAAATCGCAGATACACCAAGAAGCGGCCGGCCGACAACATCGATCACAGATGCAAATAGAGAACGTGCTGAGGAATTGATTCGAGGAGACAGGCGCATTACAGTTTGAGAGTGTTGCTGATGCATTGAGCATCTCGTAAACACACTTAGGGGACTTAAGGAAGCAATACGAAAGATGAGACCACTGAAACACATTCATTCCATCACGCTAATGCACGCCCACACACGTCATTTTTCACAAATCAGGCGATTGCGAAAATGGGCTCACCCACCCTACAGCCCTGATTTGGCCCCTTCTGACTTTCATCTGTTTGGCCCTTTAAAAGAACACCTACGTGGTTGCCGATTCAATGATTTGGATGACGTTAAAACGGCTATCACATCATGGGCCAAAAAGTAACTTCCTGAATTTTTCCAAAATGGTTTTGACGCCTGGGTTCAAAGATGGCGTACATGTGGTCAAATTCATGGAGACTATATTGAAGGGTAGGTTTCTGTAGAGGACAGTTCACGCTATGATCTGCAATAGCTTATCTTGTTCTATGTTCATTAATACATTTGTTGTGACACAGGAAGCATTACTTTTTGATCCACCCTCGTACATACTATATGGAGAAAGGAAAAGCTTCCAAAGGAGTGGAAAACCTCAACAATAGTTACGGTTTATGAAAAAGGCAATAAATCGGACTGTAATAATTACCGCGGAATTCTGTTACTCCCAACATGTTACAAAGTACTGAGTAATATTCTGCTAACTCGCCTAAGCGTATACGTAGATGAAATAATTGGAGATCACCAATGTGGATTTAGAAGAAATAGATCTACGTTGGACCAGATTTTTGCCTTGAGACAAATCTTAGAGAAGAAATGGAAATACAATGAGATTGTTCACCATGGTTATTCATTTCTTTTAAG
>JAGDQP010064336.1:1030-11586 GCA_022664845.1 Lepisma saccharinum
GTACATATTTAAGTAAAATTTCATTTATCCAGCTCAAACGGTGTGCAGAATGGAATTTTGGGCGGTCATTTTGGATCCAAGATGGCGACTATTCCCAAATGTTACAATATTTCCCTAAACTACTCATCATAATGCACCATTGTGCCAAATTTCGTATCTCTAGCTCAAACGGTGTCGAAAATGGATTTTTAAGTCCGCCATTTTGGATCCAAGGTGGCGTCTTGGGATACATCATGTAATATTTTAGTAACATATAAGTGATAATGTACCGGGTTACCAAATTTGATATTTCTAGCTGCAGCCGTTAAGGCTGTGTATTCTATACAACAATGGGTTCGGCGGCCATTTTGGATACAAGATGGCGACTGTTTCACCATTTCGTAATATTTTTTGAACTACTAGTGACAATACACCTGTGTGCCAAATTTCGTATCTCTAGCTCAATAGATATGGAAAATAGATTTCTTGCTTCCGCCATTTTGGATCCAAGATGACGTCTTTGAACTCATTAGGTAACATTTTAGTAATCAAACAGTGATGTTGTTCCTTTATGCCAAATTTAATTTCAATAGCCCCAGCGGTTTAGGCTGTGTATTCTATACAACAATGGGTTCGGTGGCCATTTTGGATCCCAGATGGCGACCGATTTTGCTCATTAACGAACTAAACCGAGCTATTAAGCCTAGAAACAACATATAAAAATTTGGTTCAAATTTGAATAGTGTTAGGTTTCCTTTTGGTGTTTGAAATGCTACAAAAATAGTTATGAAAGAAATAACGGAAAGACATAGGTTTCTTCCAGGGATTTGAACATAGATAAGAAAATTGGAGGAAATGGGAGAACCCCGAGAAAAATGTTTTGGACCCTCGTGAGTCGATTAAGGGAGATTTGATCCAAATTGTCTTCTTTTGCTTACGGAAATTTCACCTTCGAAATCTATCTAAAAATACCGTACCTGACTTATCTAACCTCCACATGCGTTTGTTCACTAATCTTATTAAATTTCCTAATGCGTTTATATATATAAAGAGAAACGTTATTTTCATTAAGAAAGAAAAACTGCACCAGGTTTCGATCCAGGGTTATTTGCATTAGCTTTCGAACATGCTATCAATGCGCTAAATGGCCAACTGGATGCAGTTGTTTGGAAGTACTATTTACTGTTAAGGAGTAATGCGCATGCGCGATGATGGCTCAGCTCTTCCTGTCGCTAGTCGCAAGTTATTATACTAATTCAGCATGAAACAATTACGCGTCCCCCCACCCACCGCTTTCTACTTTCCTGATTAAATCGTGTTACGCGTTCTTTTCCACCAGTAAATCCAAGCTCCGATAATTACATAGAATAGTTTTACAACAGTTATGGTAGGAACTAAACTACCTTCGTCCATAATCTCTACTGCACACGTAACATGATACAGGTAATTAGGTTATTCTAAAATATTGTTTTAAACTTCTTTTTCACAGACGGGAATAACTAACTCGCATTTAGACACGTTTTCATACACTGATATTTCTAACTGCTATTGTTAACAGATGTTTACATATAGCAACTATTACTATCACTGTTACGGAAGAAAAAGCAGTTTTGCACATTTGTAGGGCGAAATTTCTGTCAGTGGATAGACGGGAGAAAAATTGAATTTATTACTTAGGCCCCCTACTTGTAACTTTCGAGTTCATTGTGCATACATTTCTTGTAAATAACATTGATTTGAAGGTTTCTCTTGCGTTTTTCTTCATTTTCTGGTCGATTTTTCCATTCTTACGTCTCAGCACTTAAAAATGAGCAGACGTTTTTCCATACGTTTGAAGAAGGCAACAAATCCACCAACTTTTTTTAACTCTACAGGAACAATTACAATACTTGTAAACTATCTGAGCAGTACGAAAGTATCAGAAGACCGTTTTGAATATTCAGTAGCAATATTGTTTCCTTTCAATAAACAATAAACATATTATACAGTTTTTGTTAATTTCCCACAAAACAGCTTTTGGGATTCTTCTTCAAACGTACGATTCAATTGTACCTTGTACTCAAGATTAGTTTCTTTTATTTTTGCACTGTTAATGCATGCTATAACTACCTAGGCTTTCATTCCTTCAAAATGTGTTCATTCATATTCAAGGCTTTTAATTATTAATGCTGTTGCTTTACTGTTCTAGTATTCTTAATTTGTTCACTTGTATGTTTATTTATTAATTCCCTTTAACATTTAATTACGAATTTTGGTCGTCTTATTAAGATGACTTAACTCTACCATCTTCTTTCCAAAAGAGGATGCTTGTCTCAAGTCAAGAATCCATGAATGTTGAAATACACTTCAACTTCATGGTGAAAGAGGAGAGGGTCATCTTTAAATTTTAATATTAATCAGAAATTACTATTTTTATTATATTTAAACTTCAAAATAGTTTACGTTATTTATTTACAGCACGTTTACCTATATTTTAAGTACGTTTTCAATTTTTTTTAGTATTTAATTCTCATTATTGTTTGAAAATTTAACTTATTTTTTTCAGATCTAGTTATTGATTCAATTTCAATCATTGGCAAAATTTATCGAAAATTAAAATCAGTAAATTCTGAATTTCAAAATTCTTCCTTCTTTCGCACACCAGATCAATTCCTTTCACGTGTTTCACAAGATGTAGGCTCATCTACCTTGTGTCCTCGGGATCAGTCTTTTCTCGAAATTTCTGGACTAGCTAATTCACTAGACTTCGCAAGGAGATAAAGAAACCCTCACCATGCGCACTCGTAAAAGAAACATGTTCTGCCATTCAGTACAGTGCAAGGACAATTCTGATTTTGCACTTTACTGTCTCATCTCGTGCGAAAATACTCCTTGTACCAATTTCAATCGACAGACAATTTCATCTTGTACTTCTAAATTAAGTGCATGGATAATTAAATTCACTTTGTACTAGAACCGCAACTACAACTCTACATATCAATTTCCATTTATTCAATAACAACTTTCACAAAATGTATTTACTGATTTTAGTTCACTCAAATTATGAATTTCCTTGGTTTTGAATTATTTTGACATTACTGACACTTCTCAATAAAAATCAATCACTAAAATTTGAAGTAAATTTTACTTAATAATTTAATTTTATATATTTTCTAATTTAGGTGTATTATTTGCTTGTATCATTGCAGGTGAGTCTACTTTTCCTATTTAATATTCGCGTTGTACACCGCGGTATGTAAGTACACTGCATGTTTCCTATCGATATTTACTTTTCCTTTTTAAATTTTATTTTTATTTTGTTTATTTGCCACATTTTCGTTAAACATTGTCAGCCTTTCTTCGATCAATTGAAATTTTGCGTTTAAATTTCGATTTTGTTTCCATAAATAAATAATTACTACTGCACTTAAAACAAAACAAACCAAAAATGGTATTGCTATTATATAGTCCATAGAAATATCTTGTAACATTTTCAATTTCGGAAGGCTTTGAATTTTCAATTCATGTAATTGTTGAGTTAAATTATCGAATACTTTTAAGTCATTCTGGAATTTAATTTCAATTGTAGAGATGTTAAATTTAAACAATTTATGCGATGTTTTCCATACTTTTCTAGATTCTATTGAAACATCTCCTATAAATATATGTCGAAACGCGTTATAGTCTATAAAATGATTTGAATTCGTATTGTATTGTACTTCTTGACGCAAAACTTTTCCAGTTTTAGACTGTTGTACAGTTATGCCTGCAATATTCGAACTATACAGAACTCAATTTGGTGTATAACTATAAATTACCTTTGAATCTGTTTTCGTGATATCTGTTTGACATTGATAAACACTACCATTTGTTACAATATTATTTAAACACTTTGCTGTTGGGGTTTCTGACACCTCAAAACTATGGCAAATCTAAAGTAAGCCTGTAAATTTACAATTATTTCTATCGAATTCATAAAATAAATTATCTACTCGATATACTATGTCTGGTAATACATATTTTACGTGCATGTTATTCATTAAAATTCCAAGATTAGAAATTTGCCAAATTGATGCTACCTGATGATGTGAAATCACCAGTATTTTCTGTAAAACTGTTGCTGTTGATGTAATTCGATTATATCTAACCAACGACACTATTGTACTTGCATACAATAAAGCAATATCATCAACGTATATCATATATTTCAAAATTTCATGTTGTAATAAAATTTTCTTTGCTTCTATCGGACTTAAAATTCTGTACGTTAGATGATTTTGAATAATGTCTTGAAATGTTGCCAATATTTTGTCCTGTCCTTGGTGATGGGAAACCATAGCTTGAAGTTTTGCATGTGCTGTTGCCATACTACAGTATAAACGTGAAGTTTCTTGTCTAATGTCTTTAAACATGGACTTTACTGCAATTAAAGTGTTCTTAAATACTATGACTTGATAATTGAACGCTTCCTTCATTTTTGTCACTTGACCTTCGATTGCCTGTTCATGTTGCTGTAATTCTACAATTGATTTTCGCATTTGGTGATTCTCATATAAATTACAAGCTGATAATGCGAAACTGGAAAAACCCAAAAATATTGAAAAGATATTTCTTTTCGTTCTTTTCCCACTATACTCACAAAATGCAGTATTGTTCTCCAACTTAAAATAACATGGCACTAATGTATGAAGTTTCTGCTTAAAATTCAAGGTATTCTGCTTAAAGTATTCAACGTATGATGTCAATCCTGAACAGTTTATCTTTGGTAACGTTTCAAAACTAAAATCAAAATGTATTACTAATGGTGAGTAAATACTTTCCGAAGAAAACAAGGTAATCCCGGTGTTCTGCAATGATAATCCATGGCGTTCTAATGTCGCTTGTCTATATTCCTCGAATTCGTCTTCGGCATTTCCTGTTGCTGTCAGTAACATTAGGATACATAAACTTAGGGTCGATATTTCCATGCTGTAAACAAAACGTGTCCTATTAGTATTTTATTTATTATAAGTTTCCATCTTGAAAATTTATTTATTCTTATCATTTATTTACATTATTTTGCAAACTCCAAACTATATTTCATTTCTCCAAATCTGGGAAATCCACAAACTTATGTTGTTCGACCAGCGAAAATTGCAAAACAATTGCGCTGTTTGAGAATCTCGCATGTTCGGACCTATGCCGTATGTTTCGAGTTCAAAACATAATTAAAATTAATGATAAGCTTTATTTATTTATTATTTATATTTATTTGTGTATGTACACATTATATTATTATTTATTTATTATGCTCCACCTTAATTATTTTGTTAGATTTATTTCTCCTATTTAATCAATTATCTCTTTCAGATAATTTTTTTAAACCTTCACGCAAGTTTAACACAAACAATTAACTACATATTTACTTCGTTATCGTGGAATGTTAATATCATATTCGCATTTGCCTCATACTTTACGTAATTTTAATCATACTTTCAGAAATTCGAATTTGACCATGATGATTTCGCTTTCAAATTAGCTCAGCTAATTTCGCACATGAATGACATCTTGGCTCAGCTTGGCTGGTGGGTCCTAGTTCCAATAATTTCAAAATTTTCTAAATTTATTATGTTCCTCCTATGTTTTAAACATACGTCAACCATAATTAATTGTACATAATTCAGCTTTCCTCTCGTCACATATTTTGTCATACAAAACCCGTCGTCACGGCATTACTTTCCTTTCAACAATTAAGCAGGGTCCACTCTATAAATACGTCTATTTTTGTTCATCCCAAGTAAACTTGTAATGGAGCTTCAATCCCCTCAAAATTATAATGTTAAGGAATCCTTTGGAAAAATTGAATTATGTCCACACTTAAATTCCTTATCCTAAAACAAAACTTAGTCCAATTTGTAATGTGGTCTAATCCTAGATACATCAATTTGATCTTCAATCCACTTGCCTTTCTTATTTTTCATGCGTATTTGGTAGGTATTTTCATTGATGCATTTCGTGATTGTTCCATGAATTGAATATAAACGAGTAAAGGCTTTTGGGACGCCAGGTTTGGGTGTAGAGTCTAATACGAGTATGTCTTGGTTTCCTTCATACTTTTCCGGTTCTAATTTAGAATCTTCAAATTTCTGTTTTCGTTTCTTAAATTTTCTGTACAAGTTTTCATACGCTAATTTCCTGGCAGTTTCCAATTGTTGAAATCTCACTTCATTATCCACATGTTGGCATGGTAAATCCAACATTGCGTCTACTGGGAGTCTCGGTTGAAACCCATGAAAATGATAGGATGGACTGTACTTCATATCTTCGTGAATTGCGGCGTTCAGAGCCAGCAAAATTGGTTTTAGATGGATGTCCCAATCAGTTCCTTTTGCATTTACAAAATGACGTAGACAGTCTTGTATAACACCGTTATAACGCTCCACAGTTCCTAGACTACGATGTTGTTCAACATTTGCGAAATCTAATTTTATTCCTGTTCTTTTGGCTAGTTCTTCAAACACGTGCGACTTATGTGAACTGGATCTATCCCAAAGTATTGCTTCTGGTATTCCATGATATAAAAATACTTCGTTCATCAAAGCATCTGCTAAAGTTCTTGCTTCAACATTTGGTATAGATGCAGCCATGATATACCTTGTTGCCATATCTGTTATTACTAAAATATACTTATGATGATAACGGCTAGATCTACACAATGGACCTACTTCGTCTATTTGAATTCTCTGCATTGGCTCATACCTAGGAAAGGTTAATGGTGCCAAGGAGTTTTCCTCTTCTTGCGTTTAACCCTCTGGCAGTTCTGACACTGCTTTACTTTTAAGGCAATAACCTGTTTCATTTTTGGAAAATATATTTTGTCTAAACAAGCCTTATAAGTTTTAGAAAATTCAAAATGTGTTGCATCATGAATTAACCTAAATACCTTATCTTGAAGCTTGTCCGGAATACATACCACATACTTTGTAAAATTTGCCAATCGATGCGCGCGATATAGCTTGTTTCTTCGAAGTTCATAGTATCTCGCCTGTTTCTCTACTTGTGGGTCTTTTGTCACACCTGTTTCCAAATACGTATAGATTGGACCAAAGTATTTATCCTCTTTCTGTTGTTTTTCCAAGTTTACTACGGTTTCAACTACAACATTACACTGTACCTCATCCATTTCAAAATCACTTGGTTGCTTCAATGTTTGTGTATGCCTAGACAACCCGTCTGCGCAGTTCTTCTCACTTTTAACGTACACTGGTATGCAATTATATTGATCCATATACATTACAGCTCGTGCTAATTTCGGCGACAAATTCTTAGTATTTCTCAAATACGTTATTGGTAAGGAATCCGTTAATAATTCAAATTCTCTTCCTAACAAATAAAACCTGAAA
Source organism: Lepisma saccharinum (assembly GCA_022664845.1). Classification (NCBI taxonomy): domain Eukaryota; kingdom Metazoa; phylum Arthropoda; class Insecta; order Zygentoma; family Lepismatidae; genus Lepisma; species Lepisma saccharinum. The sequence continues at coordinate 8,371 of JAGDQP010064336.1, forward strand.
CTTTTCAGAGAACTGACAATAGCTAGAATTTCCGCTTCCAAGATCGGTTTTTCTTTTCTGCTTCCGTCAATAATCTTGAGAAATATGAAATGATATACCAATCTTCGCTTTCCTCTGACGATTTCTCTAACAAAATTCCTGAAATGGCCTTTGTACTTGCATCTGTATAAAGTCTCAACGGTAAATAACCATCATAAGCACTCAAGCTCGGAGCTTGTACCAGTTTCTGTTTCAAAACTTCAAACGCTGCCTGTTGTTCGTCACCCCATTGAAATTTCTTTCCTTTGCGAACTAAACATTGTAGTGGTGCTACTAATTCGGCATAACGTGGACAAAACCTTCTTAAAAAGTTTGTTAACCCTAAAAAGCTACGCAGCTGCTTCGTAGTTCTTCGTACTGCATAAGTTTCCACTGACTTCTTAATTCGCGGTGCAACGTCATAACCTTTATCTGTAATCACATGTCCAAGCGCCTCTATCGAGTGAAACAAAAATTGGGACTTTTCAATTGACAACTTTAGCCCTGCTTGACGTAACCTTTGAAAAATTCGATCTAATATTGGTGGTATCGCCTTTTCTTCATCATGAAACACAAAAATATCATCCATATAAAACACTACGTTAGTTGGACTTACATTCGCTAAGGTTTTAGCCAAAAGTCTCGAAAACACAGCTGGGGAAGAAAGATAGTCCATTGGCAAAGCTGTAAATTGGAACGTTCCTAATGAAGATATATTGAACGCTGTGTACTGCCTACAATCTTTAGAAAGTGATATCCAAAAATATGCACTTTTCAAGTCCATTTTCACCATCCATTTGTGCCCTGCAATGGACGAAACCAACGATTCTATACTTGGAAGGCTTACACCGTGAAACACAGCCCTTTTATTTAATTCTCTCAGATCTATTACCGCCTCAGCTCGCCTGACGACTTCCTCACGAAGAGCATGGGACTATTAAAACAACTTTCACTATACTCAATCACATTTTGTTTCAAAAGACTGTTTATTTCGTCTCTTACTTGCAGTAACCATGCTTTTGGTAAGGGATACTGAGGTTTATTCCATGGCGTCTTTGTGCTAAGCTCAATGGTGTGTTCAAAATCTTTTACTCTTCCTAACCGTTCCTTATCCCAATTGAATACATCTGCATGTTCAAAACATAACGCTAAAATTTGTTTTCTAATTTCTGGGTTTGCATCGTCACCAAATAATATGCGCTTTTCGTCAAATAGCCTCCTATCTTCCACTAATAAACGTTTTTCCTCTTCACTCATTCCTTGCGCTACTTTGTAACACTGCTGTATCGTGGAAAAACATACATTTTTGGCACTACCTATTTCTAAATCTTTGGGCAATACTGCTTTCTCATTTTTAGGATTTGTAATCTCTACAATCGCAGATTCTAAATTTAACAAAGCTGTCGGCACCTGAATTCCGTATTCACTTTCTAATCTCTGAAATGGTTCCAACAATTGTTCCATTCCTGTTCGGGAGTAGCAAAGTTTTAGAGGTACCTTTAATATTGTCCTCGGCGGGAGATAAGTTATCCTTTCCGTTACAAACTTTGGCCGTAAACTTTGACTTAGTTGATAACATATCTTTTATGAGACCATATATAGCGCTTGCACATTTGTCAACAACTTTTGCGGTGGTTTGCCATACCTATCTAATGTTATGGTGCAATCCTTATAACTAATTTGAGATTTATGCGGTATCAAAAAGTCATTTCCAATCAAAATGTTCTGCTGGAATTGTTCTACAATCCTAGAGCTATGGTAAAAAGATTTATTTGCTAATTCAAATTTTACTATGACTACTTTGTTTAAGGTTATCACTGTTTGGGTCACTCCTCTTAACTTTGTGTCCACATTCACAATTCGCATATTACCATTTATCAGGGACTTGTCTATTAACGAAATTTGAGACGCTGAATCAACTAATGCTTCCATTTTCTGACCAGTTATTGAAATTTGTACAAATGCCAATTCTTCTTTACAAATTAAGGGTACTGTTAATTGCTCCTGCTTAGCCGTAATTGTGCCCTGTCCAATTACCGGCTTATTTAGTTTAAAGATGTGTTTGTTACCAGACACGCGGAACTAACATGATTTGGACCTCCACATCGCGAGCAAAATATTTGATTTGGTGTTGTATTATGTACCTGATTTGGTGCTAAATACGGTTGAGGATTCGCTACTACATTACTAACAAAATGCGGTTGTTGGTGGTAAGGCGATTGTTGGTAAGGCTGCTGATAATTCTGCGAATTATAGCAATATTGACTATCACCTTGGTACTGTTGGTACTGGTTACGCTGACCTCTATACCAATTTCCACGTCCACGACTTCCAAAGTTTGACCTCGGTTGATAATTGTTGCAATACGGTCTACAGTTTCCTCTATTTCCTTGCCAATTTTGGTTTTGTTTGTAATTTCCTCGGTAATTTCCACCTTTGTTTTTATTGTAGTTACCACTATTATTGTAGTTACCACTATTATTGTAATTACCACTGTTATTGTTATTGTAATTCCTACCACCTCGGCCTCTGGACCTGTAACTACCACGACCTCTAAAATTTTGGTTTTCCTGACTATTTGAATTGCTATTGATATTGTATAACGCATAAAGTTTATCCAATTCTAACTGAGAAAAATCTAAACTTTCACTGTTTACGTGTAGACCTTGGCATTACATGTTTAATTTAGTATAGCAAGGTTTTCTACTCTTTTCAAAACAAAAAAATTCGCGACCAGATTTAAACAGCTTTCAGCTTGAGTCGAATCTTGAATTAATTTTAGGGGCAATTTAGCCTCCACCATGGACGATTTAATTTTTCAACACTAATACCATACCTTTACTTAAAAGAATGTCGGGATCGTTACTACCTTATATGACAAAATTTTGGCGCAACATTACAATATTATTTAAAGCTCTGATTAACATCAGAATCATGACTATTTGGTCTAATACCTTTTACCAAATCGTTACCTACTATGTCATAAAAAACGGCGCTTTCAACATGTCATCTAGTTGGGTGTGGCGGGCTAATGCCAGATACTACAATGTCCACTAATAACTCTAGTTCATGATGACAGCACCCAACATAGAATGTCTAGATGAAAACTACACCGTCACAGGAATTAATCACAATCGTCTGTGAAGGAAGTATTTTCCAACTAGTTCCGGGGTCTGATCCCACCATCCATTCGTAAGC
>JAGDQP010064337.1:0-11586 GCA_022664845.1 Lepisma saccharinum
TTTAATTCGAAATCTCTTAGCCATAGATAAAAAAGTTTTATTTTTGGATGAAAAATATTTTTAGAAAAAAGGTGGGTGAATTTTGATAATACGCGCCTTCGCTAAATATATTAGGTGTCATTCAAATATTACGTCAGCAAATTTAGACGGTAAATTTGGTAAATTTAGACTCCCCCCTCCTTAGTAAGTAACATTAAATAGATGTACTATCCCTAATATATAGACATCCAGCAAAAATAAGCAAAGCTTGAATCCCCTCCTCCCGAATGCTGATATTTGAACAACTCTTGACGTGGAAATATGTATATGCTTTAAATACATATTTAACTGTACTGCGTAGTCTCAAAATTCGACAATTATAGTAAAAAATAAATAACGGATTTTGATACTCTGCGTCACAATTAAATATGTAATTGAATAATGTACATATTTTGTGTCAGGTGTCGTTCAAATATTATGTCAGCATCCGGGAGCAAAGAGACTCAAGGTTTGTATACTTCTGCTGCGGGTCTATATATTAGGATAGGGCATCTATTTAATGTTGCTTACGAAGAGGGAAGGGGTCTAAATTGACCAAAACCGTGCTGACGTAATATCTTAATGACACGTAATATTGTGTAAGAAAGTGCTCATAAAATGTTCCAAAAGTGCTTGTAGGTGAATAAAGTGTTCTGAAAGTAGTAGAAACTAGTTTCCAAAACACACTTTTGGAACACATTAAAATTGAGGGCTCTTTCTTTGCACTTTTGAGCACTTTTGTAGCACTATTAAGAAAACACTTTTGTTCAGTTTTAAAGCACTTTTGAACACCTTTGAGACGCTTTAATAGCACTTTATTTCACTTTTGGACACTATTAAAGTGTTCGAAAGTGAGCTAAAGTCGTTTCCAGAAAGTGCTCAAAGGTGTTCAAAAAAGTGTTAAAAAAGTGTTTTTTTTTTACAGTGTAGGTAAAAAGTGAATCGAATGGCTCCTAGTAGTGAGATATTTCTATGCGAAAAAGTGATTTCTTTATTCTTTGATTTAAGTGTTTCATTGGTCTATTAAAGTGAATAATAATTATGGTGAAAAAGTATTTGGAAAGCTTGAATATGTTAGTGCTTTTGCTACAGGAATTCGGTGCAGTGAAAAGTGTGAAATGGGAATCTTTCTAAGTCACTCATTCCTTTTGTCGTGCACAGTAGTGGTTGTAGGAAAATGTTCCACGTATTGTGTGTGTAGAGGGAGTAGTAGTAATTAGTAGAACTAGTAACCTAGTTGAAAGATTCCCAAAATTTCCCGGTAGAATTAAGTTAGCAGGATTAATTTGGAAAGTTCTTTTTTCATAATTTTTATGGAAACCGGGAATAAAGTTTCCCAATGCTTCACTTGCGTAGACAAATCCTTTTTGTTCGGCTATACATTGAAGTTTCTATTCTGCATAAGATATTAAAGAAAATCCTACTGAAAAAGCATACATTATTTATTTTCAAAATTGCATATTATGGTTTCTTTTATGAGTGAAAATCAGAGGTTCAATTAAAGTTTCTCGAATGAAAAAATAAAACAAGTTTATTGCTTATTATTCAATCTGCAACATCAGATTTTATGTTTATGTTTCAATGTTACTATTTGATTTTCTCGAAAAGATTTAAAACAATAGCTTGTAATAAACTCAACAAGTTTTACCTAATTTCTTTTGTGCTCATTGATCTACTCCTTATAATAAAATATGGGGAAAATAAATTCAAAAGAGTAGGATACTTAACCTATAGTTTAGGAAAAACTTCAAAGATATCTCCATATACGAGTAAATATAAAGGATGTCCAGGTTACTTCAGATTCCTTATAGATGTCAAACAAGGAATCAGGTAAGAAAGTGTGGTTTTTCTTTCTCCAAAACTGGTATTTTATGGAGGTAGTGATTTTTAGATTAAGATCATCGCTGACTAATGGGAGTGCTTCTTTTGGGGAAAATAAACAAATCTTACGATTTCTGTGGTCGGTCAATCTCATGCCGGGCTTAGGCCACTTGAAAGTCTATTCTGGCTTTACCTTCTATTTCTTTAAAGTTAAGAAGGAAAATATTCCACAGAAGCAACTCACATTATCCAACGGAAAATATAATAGGATATATAATTGAATTATATTCACATACTGGCATTCATGGGCTTTTACCAGTTTTGTGCCCCTCTGTATGTGAAACATTCTTTTTGTGGTGTTTTGTGCTCTGGAATCAGAATGAGTTTACGGAAGGAAGAGTACATAACATTACAACTATACCAACGTAAATGACAGTATTGTGTGTGAAATTTGGTTGTGTTTCTTCCTTAGTTGCCAAATTGGAACATACAAGTCAGTAATGAAACACTTTTTGGACGACCATATTTAGTCCCTGTTAGCTGTTTATTCACTGGTGTCATATTGAACTGAGTTCATTTATGACCTTTAGGGATCTTTGGCTCACACCATATTGTCTCATCCCAATTCTTCTCTTTTACTACATGTATATTAATTTATGTTCAGTAGATTTTTTTTTGCACAGAAAATATTCGCAGTTGAGAGAAAAAAAAACAATGCGGTCAATATAATACCATAACGTTGTGGGCGTTCTGCTTGTCACACATAAGATGTCACAGATTTTCTTTGTAATCATTGCACGGACATGCACGCATGAGCTGTATTTTTTTTTACTGAGGTTTCCAACGTTGGGCTTCCTAGTAGAATAACCGCAGATTAAAACAATACTAGGTCTGCTGCTAGGTGCATAAAAGATCACAATAATATTAACAATCGTTGGTTAAATTATACAACAACCATTTGCGAAACGTGGAGATGCTTTGCTTCGTTCGATCTTGGTTTACACACATTGCGGCAGTCACAATAGCATCTTAACCATTTCGTCGTAACAATGCCTACTGGTTTCAATAACATAGAGATTGGTGTAGAGGTATCACAAATTGAAGTATACACTAAAACCCGAGTGAGATTGTGAATTGTGAAATATGCGTTTTCTATTTGATACGTCAGGATAGCTAAAAGAAAATCCAATGTTAACTAAGTCAAAAACCGCATACGATAAGTAGGACAACATTTGACTTAATACTATCATGCAAGATATCGCATTCCGCTTTCTTTCCAAGGTTAAAGCAAACATGTAAAAATATTTGACACATTTAATATATATAAGTTCTAAAGAATTGCTAAATATTACATAGCATTATACAGATCTCAATAGCGCGCGAGCATTCTCAGCACTGAACAATATTTTAGATATTCCGAAGAAAAGTCCAGTTCTGTTTAATTATATTTGATTTGTTTTAGCTTGCAAGCGCTTACGTTGAAAGAATATTTACTATAGCTATGTTTCAACATACTCACGTATAGATGTTTGCGTATCAGCTGTTCTCAACACAGCGTTGACTCTACGATGCATGAAGCTCAAGAAAGGGGGGGAGGGATAATAAGTATGACACTATCACTATTTCACCGAAGAATACCGGGCTGTCCAAAAAGATGTTACCAGTTATATGGTAGTACATATTTTTTTCATTTTCTATAGTTGCAGACTAAAGATGGCCACCCGACTGACTTTGGAAGAGAGAAGGAAGATAGCAGCTTGGATGGAAGTGTTTGGGTCACCCACAGTAGGAAGGACGAAATTTCGGGAATGGTTTCAGAAGGATCCTCCAAGCCATTTAACTATCGGCCGAGTGCATGAGAAATTTGTGCGCACAGGGTCTGTGACCAATGATTATAAAGGAAACAGTGGACGTCGCAGAAGTGTTCGAACGGAAGAAAAATCATAAATGTACAAGGAACAATGATTAGGAGCCCAGGAATGTCAAGTACGAGATTAACGTTGGAAACGGGAATCCCGCGGACAAGTGTTTTACGAATTCTCCACCTCGATCTGGGAATGAAGCCGTACCGCATTCAAATGCTACAGTCCCTTTCTGATGCTGATCAACCTGCTCGTGTAAATGCTGCAGAAGTGTTATTACAAATGACGCACATGGACCCTAATGTTGTGTTCTTTATGTCAGATGAAGCCAGATGTCATATCAGCGGCAACGTAAATAAGCACAATTGTGTCATTTGGAGTACAGACAATCCCCATGAAACAAGAGAGCACACTCGATCCTCGCCGAAAGTTAACGTATAGTGTGGCATGTCGCGGTTTGAAGTACTGGGTCCGTATTTTGTTAATGAGCAGACTGTAACAGGAGATTCTTACCTCGACATGTTTGCAGAATTTTGTTGTAGAAAACCTTCCTGTCCGTATCAGAGCATCCGGTTACTTTCAGCATGATGGTGCACCACCGCATTATTCCGTACCTGTTCGAGATTACCTGGATTTGGTAGGCGCTGGATTGGACGAGGTGGACCTTTGGCGTGGCCAGCACGGTCACCAGACCTGTCTCCATGTGATTGTTGGCTATGGGGAATGATGAAAGAACGCATGTATGCTACAAGACCAACTGACATTAATTACCTTCAGAGATGTATACCAACGGTTGTCTGCTCTGTACCTACGGAAATGTATGAAAGTGCTATGGCCTGTATGGTGCAAATACTTTACACATACATTGAGAACCAAGGTGTACAGGTTGAAGGAGTGTATTAGCTTCCTTTGATATTATGTTATTACAATACAAGTATATCCCATTTAAGTGGTAACATCTTTTTGGACAACCCTGTATTTCACCAATGAAGTCAGTCGACGATCACTTCTCGCCACCCTCGGTTCCACTAACGAAACTGTTGACCCCGTCCAAAGAGGCAAAAGTAAACTATGGTTGGTTCACTTTGTTCATACAGCTAACTTGAAACTGATCTAACTGCATTCAAGAGTTAACATGAGCAAACTTGCTTTTAATGATTTACACCAAACAAACGCTAGTTATTATTTCTTTCCCAATACGAAGAAAGATAGATTCAGGTATAACACATATGATTATAAACACAAAGTTCTCATTACATCTCTGCCACACAAGTTTGCAAGAAATGTATACGTGCGCGCGGCACGATGGAGTTCGACTTATAGATTATAAAAATACAAGTCTCGCTTCAAATTTGAATTTAAACGAAACACTATTTGAAATGTTAATTCCCAAGCACATATATTTCAACACAACTGAGAATATTAAAAAAAAAAGTCAAAAATAAATATCAATCCGTGTTATGACTTCCACAAATATTTTCACTGTCACTGGTTTATGATCACTTCAACGTCTGTTGCTATCACCGGCATCCAAGCGATAGATTACTGCGCTGGGTGAGCATTCGTACACCGATGTTCGCTATAATGAGGATCAACTGTGCGTTTCGACTTTCGAAATGAAGATCAACGGATACGCTGATAACATATCAAATTTACAAGTTCGTAGCCTATGACGATAAAGTTTCACAAGTTCGTCATTAAATCTTAGCCACTCCACGGGAAAACAGTTTATTTAGACAAAAATCCCTCAAAAATATCGGCACGATAGACATGGTGTTCGCACCTTAGTGGACAGGTTGGATCTGAACTTCCGCGCAATCATCAGTAGTATAAAATGTTAGTTTACCCATAAGGCTTTCCGCGAAAAATATGGGCTTGTCACGTAATAATTCTTAATGCTCATATACATAAGGAAATTATAATACAAAATCGACCTTATTAATATTCATAGAGTACAAAGGGCTCTTATACGTCGTAACGTACATCTGAATACATTACCAAATAACAATATTAGAGTGCTAAAAATGGAGTGTTGATACAAAAGCTATCGTATACAAGTCGCGACAGGTTTCTTACTCTGCCTCAGACGGGGATTTTCCCGTCTTTGCATACAAAGAAAATCAAGAAAAGCAAAAAGATTCTAAAGAAATATATCGATGCCATTGCTAAAGTAAGCAAAAAATCCTTATTAAACTTCATAGAAAAAGCGTAAAATAATTAGTTTATTACGAGAAATGTTAACCATTAATAACAAAATATGATTAAAGAAACATTATATTCCATATTACCATATATATAAGCAAAGAAATTTTAAAAAATATTTTTTTTCAAAAGTCAAGCATTTCGGTATAAAATTTTGAGAGAATATTCATTCCGATTACATCAAAAATACCCAAAGCAATGCAATTGTTTCGATTTCCCAATTCTTAACCATATACTCCAATTTAGCTATGTTGTCACGGGGATAGTTTACGACCCGTTAGTACGAGCTACAACGGAAGTTACCCAATAGTAACGACTGTTGCTACTGGGGGACTTCTGTTGTCGCTCGAACTAACGGCTCGTAAACTATGCCCATGACAACATAGCTTAAGTTAGGTTGTTGAGTTGCTTTTAGTGCTGTGCTTTGTTTTAAGACAACTGGAGTAACACAGAACAAGAGGTAGAGCGTGGCTTAGGATTCGAGAGGTCGTGGGTTCAACCCCAGCGGCTGACCATCATGACTGAGGTTTTTCCGAGCATTTTCCTCAGTCACACCAGACAAATCCCGGGATGGTACCCTCAACTTGGCTCTAGCCGACACATTTCCGCATCCTTTCCTCTCCCCCTATCCCGGTCATAGCGTGAAGGCCATAAATAAAATTTCAAACAGAAAAAAAAATAATTAATACACTACATTTTTTCTGGTGTACTCGAAATTGAATTGAAGTTTTTCTTTTACAGGAGAGGAAGAAAAAACTCCCAAAGTCCATAATTTTGGCTGAAATTCACTACTGTTCTGATATAATCTGTTCACACAGGTATTGTGTGACCAGACTATATCAGAAATGTAGTGCATTTTAGCCAGAATTATGAACTTTGTAAGCTTTTTTCTTGTTCTGAAAAATTACAGAATTGACGACTGTTGTTTATGTAAAAATCACTTGAATTAAGCTATACAATTCTTATTGTTTAAATTAAGGAAGAAAATATTTTTTTTGTTGAAGGAACAAGGGTCCAACAGGTTTGCTTCTTTAAGCCAATCTCGTCCAAACAATACGTTGGAAACTAAACCTGTTGAAGGCAAAAGTTCGTAGGAAAAGGAACTCTTGATTAAATCTTTAACTGAAGCTTGTTTTGTGTGCCCTTTGGCTCACTTCCAAAAAGAATTTCTATTAGAACTTTGGTAAAACTTTATGTTCAACAGTTTTATTGAAACTTCAGACTTGAGAACATCTTTTCATTAACTGAGTGATTGCGCTAAGCGGAAACACCCAGTAATTGGCTCGGCTAGTCTTAGGATCGAACCTCAAGACAGACTATGCCGACTGTGGTTTCCCCCTTTTCTCTTCTGTCACAACACAAGAATGCCGGAAACCCAGCTCTGGTGTTCCGGTGGTTATCGTTGAGGATTTTATATCACCACTGAAGAGCAAGGAAGTAACTACAATGCCGCGAGACCCCGCGTTGTGTGGTGGGGCAGGTAAACAGGGGGTCCTACAGAAGGAGGCGACATATAAATAAATGAAAATGAGTTAATGGAAAACCCAGCAAATATGGCAAGACAAGTGACCTCAAAGTTCGAATTTAAAACTTTTTCCGAGTTGGTAAAAAGGAGGGAATTTTTTAGCTTGGATGAGAATGTTCACGCAGTCAGGATATAGTCTCCGTTTTAGAAATCTCGCAATACTATTGTGGACATTTCGTGTGCGGTTTTTAAATGCGGCAAGAATTTGCTGAAATTGAATGCTGCTAGAAGGTCCTAGGAGCAAGGCCTTAAAAAGTCGTTTTCAGGCGGGCCCCAAAATTCTAGTTACGCTACTGCTGAGGAGGTACGCAGTTTTGAGTTCTGCTCCCTTGTAACCGGTCTATGGCTTTCTACGGTTTTCCTCAGTTTCAAAGACAAATGTTGGGATTGTACCTAGGGTAAGGTTATAGTCGTTTCCTTTCCTGTTCTCGTCCCATGGACAAGAGAGTAGCCGCAGATATTGTAAATCCTAGAGATGTAAAGTTTCTAAGTTTCGAGAATGCCTGAAAATACCTTGAATGAAGGTCAGAAGCGCTACCTCCGGACTTTCTTGTCCCACAGATACAGTAATGAATTTTAATGGGAGTAGCAAGCTGAAGCACTGTGTTGATATAAAGCCTTTTAATATACGATTTGTACATTGGACGTTGGTAAAATCACAAAACATTTTCCAAAAGCAGAGTTTAGGCGCTGTTACACTATCGAGCTTGTTGATCAGCTTGCTCGACGAGCAAACTCGTCAGTGTGAGGGTGCTATTACACTGTCGAGCTTGCTGATCAACATGCTTGCCCGAGATGGCTCGACAGTGTAATAGCACCTTAAACTGATGAGTTTGCTCGTCAAGGAAGCTGATCAGAAAACTCGACAGTGTAGCAAAAAAATACGTCGAGCTTACTCAAGGCAAGGCTTGTCGAGCAAGCTGATCAGCAAGCTCGATAGTGTAACGGTGCAAAATATACTCGAGCTTCCTCAACAGCAAGCTCGGCGAGCAAATTGTTGAGCAAGCTGATCAGCAAGCTCGATAATATAATAGAGCCCATAGTGACACAAGAGTTTAGTGTGGAGGATTGTAGACAACACTGGATGTTGTCCATTGCAAGTTCTTTTCTTGCGAAACCGTTACCTTTGTCACGTACTGTGCAGAAATTGACGAATGTACCTGGACCTGTATAAAAAGCGGCCGTCGTTGGTCAATAGGAAGGGGTCTCTACTTGTGGCAAACACTGCTAAATCCCTTGTGGCAGGATTGAAGAACTGAATTGCAAAGCATCCCAAGTCCACGTTTTTATTATTTTCATTTTTTCTGTTCGTCAGTCAAGGGCTATCCACTTGCATAATATTACATCCTAACTCCAACTCAAAAACCTTTTTTTAATACAAAATAATTTCAGCTGAATATAATAACATCCCAAGTCCTTGGACTATTATTTGTTCCTCCTGAAAAAATACTCCGGTGGACTTTGGATGTTTTGCAATTCAGGTTTTCACGAAACCGAAGTTGAGTGACCCGACGTTTCGAATTTGAACTTATTTATGGCCTTTAAGCGTCCATAGATCAGACTTGGATGGGCTGTGGAAGAGAATGTTGGAAGGTAGTCGGTCAGGGCCTATTTTGTAGGTACCATCCTGGCATTTGCCTGGTGTGACTGAGAAAAACTTTAGAAAAACCTCAGTCAGGATGGGCAGCTGCTCTGATCGTTTTTCAGGATCTTCCGATGGCTGAGCCAACGCTTTACCAACTGAACTACGTCCTCTCGGGAAGTATGACCTGAAGTAAGAGGCACTCCGAAAACCTTCAAATTCCCCTGTCTTAGCACCAGCAGACAATCAATCTGAAAGACAGTGTGTTCAAAAATAGGCATAGGACAGAAAATGTCTTCCGGGACTTCGTTACATAATGGAAGTCACGTTTCTTCAATGGCGAGGTTGAGAGCCTTGTGAATCGTTGTCAGGTGTCGCTACAGACGGAAATTATTTTGAATGAAGAAATGGTATGTTTATCCATTCTAAAAATCAGTAGTAGTATGAGGTACTGTTGATTTCTGTACAACCTAGCATTATTAAAAGTTTTTTATTTCTACTGTTCTAAAAGCGTTCATTCTGTTTACGTTATTATATGAGAAGATGGAGTAGGTGACAAGTTTATGAAAACAAATTAATAACTTAATTTTCAAACTTTATTTTAAACCCAAAAAATATCATAATATAAATTCGCGCTATTCCATTTGCGTTGTGAGATACTCCAAGTGCGATGAAGCCTTTAGAAAGCACACTCTAAAATGAAATTTTAATTAAGCTCCTGCAATAAGATAGCAACCGATCTCAGTTCCAGTAAGCAAAACTAACATAGTAGATTTTGCCAAGTTCAATTTTTAAACAGAAAATACTTTTCCAAAAGGTGGCTTTGTCCGTTTCGAAATCAGGATCTCAAGTTTGCATTTGAAGGTAATTACAAGAAAATCGCAACTAAACGTCATATCTTGGCTTCATTATTAGTTTCAGAGGCAGTGAGAAACCAGACATGGGTTACTCTGAAAGAACTTCACGTTCCCTTTTGCGCTTGGAGTTTACTTACAGCAACAGCTGTCCCTAACCAAGTGAAACCTTACGCGCTGACAAAGAGTTCCGCTTTTCTGCTCGTGTTCCAAGCGACATTGATCGATCTAGCAATCTGTCACAACTGTGATTGGGCGCCGAGTAGAGGTGTCAATGGAGTGTGAAACGACTTAAGAGTAAGGCAGTAAGTTCCAGTGCATTTTCTTTTCAGTTCTCATGTGCCCATTTTCCCACTCTTTCTTTCGTCGCTTTTGCTTCTCAGAATAACTTAACTCCTCGACAGAACAGCTCAAAGAATTTGAAAAGAAATCGAAGTCATCCTATTGAGACGCGTTTTTGATTCCGTTATTGGTTTATGTATGTGAGATCATTCTTCAATATTGCAACTAGTTGCAAAAAGATAAATGAAATGCGTAGGATGCGGCCTGTGCTCCGCGTACACCAGCATCTTCATGAATTAACTGACAGAAGAGGGCAGTTTCGTATTCCAGTAGAAGACAACAAGTTAACGTTAGCGCTATTTAGTTGCAATTACTGATAAACAGTTATACGTGGAAATAATAAACCTTGAAATAGTAAACCGAAATTCAACGAACGGTTTTAGATGTTAACTCAAGTTGTATTTACCTTGTAATTGAACATAAATTTAGTTGAGTTCAAATAGGTTTTTATAATTGAATTGGATCAAATGTAATATTAACAATAATATATAATTTGTGGAATGTTTGCAGAACAATTTAATTCAAAAAGTAGTCTTGAAATTGGAGACTTGAACCTTTACTCTTCTGCAGTAGGGCTCGAGTTTACTCAGCCTTCCAAGTTAACTTAAAAGCGATATATATTATTTGGATAAATACACAGTGATCTGAAAGTAAAAAATACATGTCAAAATTCAAGTTTTCAACCCTAAATTTATAGATAAGCGTGTGTGCATTTCCTGAAACAAATAATTGGAGTAATTTACTGTCTTATTTCTATACATTTAATTTTTTTAATTAGTTTTTGTATGCGAAACTATAGACTTATAATTTGTACGAAAACTTTTCTGAATTCGCCAAGTAATTATAATTTTGAAATATGTTAACACTTTATATCTTTCCGATAGATATGATAAAATGAATTGTATTGGCGGTAACAGCACTATGGCTTACACCCTTCCCGATATCTTTCCGAGATTTGTTTGCTATATTAAGCATGAAACAAAAAAAATGTATCCTGTGACTTCATCATGCAAAACACTCCATAAAATAATGTTTACATTCAATGTTTTGTACATAGATCTACAACATTTTGGAGATGAGATAGGGTTACGTTTTGTCTACGAAAATTATCTGGAATATCCCGAACACGATTCTTAAAGAAAGTTTTGTGGAATGTAGCAGATCTGGGATATAGACGAAATTATGTGCAATGTTACACACGTCTGAACTACATCACTCACGCGACACTTCTGGGTAACCATTTGGCTGGTTCACCTGACTTTCTCCAGAAAAATGACTGAAAATCTTTATTACTGCATTTACCAACGCTTAAAGAGATGAGAAAAGGATTAGTTTAATGTTTTGTATAGGAAAGTAAATTTAACTGGAAGACCATTCATC
>JAGDQP010064339.1:0-11585 GCA_022664845.1 Lepisma saccharinum
TGTGCAATTATTCTTTCAAAGATTTTACTTATTGTGTTCAATAAGCAAATGGTTCTGTAGGACTTAGGATTGCGTTTATCTTTGTCCTCACTTTTTAATATAATTATTAAATTTAGCTTCCTTCTATAGTTCCGGGAACACTTCTTGATTTATGCATTCGTTGAAAAGCCTAGTTAGGTATGGAGTCCATATATCTTCATTAATTTTGAATATTTCATCTTTATGTGACCTTGGCCCACTGCTTTCCTTTGTTTTAGGCTTCTTAAGATTGCTGCCACTTGATCGTTTGTAACTATTAGGTCTACTGGGTTTTCTGTTTCATTGCTTGGTACATTGTTGGCGTCATTTCTGATTCTTCTGTTTTCTTCGTTATCATTCTGAATACGATCGTCGAGAAAAGGTTTTTCATACAGAAGGTCGATTGTATTTTTCCAGTTCGTTGTGTATTGACCTTGACCGTCTTCTAATGTGTTTAGTGCACCTTTAACCTTTATCTTAGACATAATTATCTTGTAGGGCATTCCCCATAGATCCAAATTTAGTTCCTCTTCCACGAAATTGTTCCATGTTTTCTTCTTGGTTTCTCGGAGTTCTTTTTCGAATTTCTGCTTGATGTTTCTATAGTTCTCCAGTCTTCTTGCCCTTAGTATATGGTCTCCAGCCGCCCTATAGCCTTTTCTGTTGCCTTTTATTTTTCTTCTTAGCTTGTTCAGGTTCTCTGTCCAAACTGGCTTCCTTTTATGATCTATATTTTTACTCTGGGTGTTGGATTTATTATGGCGTTTCTTGTAGCTATTTCTAAGTTGTTTGTTAGCTCACAGTTTTCTACTTTTCGTGCAAGTATCACAGGCCCTCAACATTTTTTCTTGTTTAGTTTGTATGCGTTACAATTAAGTTTAGTGATTCCCTCTGGTTGTTCTTTATTATTTTGGTTTCTTTCATAATCAATAGCGAAGCGGACAGCACCGTGGACACTTGTGGTTGCATATACGTCCACGGTCCAGTCATAAAAATGATTACATATATCCTACGTCATTGTTACGTCTATATTTGTTTCCACTCCGGCCCTGCCCCTGAAGGTTGAAGATTGTCCTTCTCTGTTGACGACTGTTAAGTTATGTTGTTCTATCAGGTACCCAAATTTTTCTTCGTGTTGATCAGTCACAAGGCAGTGTCAGAGTGGAGATCTAGCATTTAGGTCTCCTATAATGATTGCACCCACAATATGAAATACATTGGGAATATCTTCTATTCTGTGTACAAAGATGTCCCTTGGGAGGGAAAATGGCAGTATATATTTACTATTGTAATTTTGTGGCTCCCCTTCCTCAAATCCACACATAATATCCATTTATCTACGTATTTTAGATGCACCAAGGCTTCTATGCCTTTGTTAAATACCACCACCGCTACCATAGGATTGGGATCCTCTGGCAGTATTGTTACGGCATCCGTCGACTTTCCTATGAGTTTTACCCTGTACGTATAAGGCTACTGCACACAAACTACGTCCACAGTAATGTCTGATTTCTTTTCGCAGTAATGTCCGATTTCGAAAGTTGCCAGTTTTGATCTGCCTACGGTTGTCTAGTGTGGACGTAGCAGGCAGGGAACTTTTCGACCGGATTAAATACAATTCGTCCATATGCCATAATAAACTGCCTGTAAACGTCATCATCTTAAATGACTCCTTTCTCCCCTCAAATACTTTGTAAATTAACTTCAGCAAATCCTTCGGGTCGGTAGTGATTACGTTTGCTCTAAGATTGATTTTATCAACTTCCTCGTTAATCGGGAAGGTTATTGATTTGCCTTGTAGCTGAATATTTCTTACTACTGTCCTGAGAGCCGCCGTCAACATCTGTGGTTCCTACAGTTTTGATAAATTATAATTTAGGTGTAGATCCTCATAGATTTTTTTTGGTTCCTTCCTTCTCTACCAATTCTCCCTGTGGTCTCTCTTCCTTCATGGTTCCCTGCGCCTCCGGCCCTGTTCCAGGTCCCGCCTCGGCTTCTTTAGGGTTATCCTCTGCTCTTCTTTTTTCCTGTAGAATTTTGGGATCCAGAATCTTGCGTTTTCTCTTTCTAGTTTTTCTTGGTTCTTTTCAAATTCCGTTACTCTTCCATCTGCGCACAGTACTTTCATCCTTTCTACTTCTTTCTCGTATGTATATCTTTTACTCGCCTCCTCTTCTTCTGGTGTTCTATGTCTCTTCTTATTCGGTTCCTCATCTTGGTTCATTTGTGTTCCTGGTCCTCCAGATGTTACATCCATACTCTCCTGGTCAGCGACCCCTCTTCTCACGGTTCTCAAAGGCGTTGTTTTGGATGTGCCTTTTTTGTTTGCTTTATCCCATTTTGCGTGTACTTCCTCCGCTATCTTTTATTTTTCAGTTCCTTTTCTTCCTCATTAGACCTTGGTTTATTTGCATTTCTTTCTTTCTTCTTTACTTTCTCCATCTATTTTAACCGAAATGGGTTCTTAGGATCTGGATCGTCGGACCTCCACTGTGACTCAAGTTTGGCAAGTCCAGTCTTGGTGATATCTATATAATCAAAGCTCTATGACATCTTCGCGCTCTAGTATTCGTACTCGCACGGCACACGCACTAAAGTTCACAGTTTACACTTGGGAGAACCAATATGGCATCCCCAGAGTCGCAGATTAGGGGCCCCGACACCCGAGATACCGGCTTCCCCAGGGAAGTACAAAAACGGGGGTCAATGACCCCCGGGGGCCAATCCCGAAACGCTTCCGAGCGAATTCTATGTCGACACCATCCCGTGGGGGCAATGACCTCCCCAGGTGAGGTCACCGACGTCCCAAAATATCAAGCAACCATCCCTAGCGGCCCCGGTGATATAGCCCACTTAGCCCTCCATGCTGTTTATATACACTCACAAGAACCTAAGAAAATGTCGTTGCAGCGGGGACTTAGGAAATTACCTCCTGAAGGTCACCGGATGTCCTTGGTAGTTCAATCTTGCCAACGTTAATACGCGGAAGTGTGTTTCTTATAGTCCCGTATACTTAAAATAGGAAATTTGTCCCTTAATAAGTCCTGCCGAAAAAGTCCCACATGCACGAAAACTTAATAGTATGTTCTTTTCATTAAGGTCTTAAAGTACTCACCAAGCTCGTAAATTCCGTTTCTCCCCCGAAAATTAGCACCTTTTCGGGAGCGATTACATCACACGTCTTACCACTTGCAAAGTCACTACTCCAAGTCTCCACATCATAATAAAACTCTAGAGATTCTATACACTTGTCACTCACACACTCATCGTCTCCATTCACACTCTGGTTCAACGTTTGATGTGGGGTCATCAATATGGGCATCGCCTCTCCTCCGACCCCCGAGGACGGCGAGGTAATCCGATTCTTGGCTCCCCTCTTCGTGCTTCCTCTTGCTGAGATCCTTGAGAATCGCCAGGTGAATTTCCACCATCTCTCTCATCTTGTCGGAGAGGCGGTGACGTCCTCTGGAAAGATTCTTGCTTTTTCTCCCTCGGCGACTGGTTTGATCTTTGGATGAATTTCGGTTGTCCTCCTTCCCATTCGAATGACATGGATTCTCCTCCTTGGGGGCCAGGTGATTGATACTTGACTTCGGGAAAGAATATCTTCACTTCTTCCTCCTAGAATCCAACGGGTGGAGACTGAGTCACACACTGAATATGAAAAATTCTACCGCATATGCAACACCGTAGAGTTGGGGTATCCAACTCCGTTTCGCCACAACACTGCGTCATGGTAATGCCCGAGCCCACAGTCACGGCGTCGGGCTCGGTAGTCGCATTTCAATATATTTATTTTTTCTGTCACTTTGTTCTGTTGCCATATTAACTTCGAATACGGTTGATGTCTCTGCCTTGTAGATTTCTGTCAGTTCAGTTGGCGTCGCCACTGACCCACGATATCTAGTAACGTCTGTGAAGCAGTTTAAATTTCCCCCGTGGAATGGCACCATTAATGTCATCCTAATAATCTAAGGAGACTTACTTAGGCTACAATTTTGCCCCACTTCTTCCAAGACGAGTGCGCCGTGGAGGGACCTAAACGGAGAAACAGCAGCGTGAGCGGGGTGCGACACACACCCAATACTCGTATCCAATTACCACACAACGGCAGAATTACAAAGACAAGGTATGTTCAGAGGGGCTTGGTACTAGAACGGTGACCCGATAATATCCAAGTTTCCTTACGAAGTACGTTACATCAGTCAAAATGCAGAACAATCTAGTAGATCACACGCAGGATTACCACCATTTGCGTATTTCGCGAGAAAAACAAGTATTTGCACTAAATCCTCTGTGAGGAAAAGTTTATTCCTTCCTTTTAAAATGGTTTACAATTTATTGTCCGCTGACACCATTCAAGAATGGGCACCAAAATATTTTTTACTCGAATAATTTTATTTCTACCAAACGTGGAGAGTAAAATGATCATTAAAAGACCATTATCAATTAACAACTGAGATGTGCTAACAGATGCAAACGCTGTAGGAATATATGCGTACAGATACTGGGTATATGTGCCTTATTTACTGCGTATACCTTTATCAATAATTATACTCAGAATCGTCAAAATTCACCGCGTATTTAGAATAGAAACGTTATACACAAGTTTCGTACTTGGAATACTCAATTTTCCTTCAACTAACTTAAGGTACATTGGTGCACCTTGATTATATATATTTTTTCGCTGCGAATAAACTTCAGCAGTCACTCTGTACACTATTTAGAATAATTTGTTTTTAGAACTGTCTGTAGTTCTCGTTTTTCTTTCTTACTACTCTCCAAACGTGTTCACAAGAAACAGTGTCATTACATGCAAAAATATAGCTAACACAATCTAACCTAAAACAACATAATATGGCACTTATAAACAAATATTCACTACAAAAATCAAGGTCTGCGGAACAGTATTATAACACAGAATTTATTATCGTATGTATTTGTAGTCTGCAATGATTGTGCAACGAATAACCTACTTGCACAAGGTCAGTATCAGTTAACTTGATGCCTAACCTTATCACTACTACTTGCAGAACTGGATGGAGAATAAATACTCTCGCTGAAATAATGCCAATAATAATGTTGAAATATCATTCAGGGTTACTTCGCCTCTCTCTTAAGATAATTATGTATCAAAACGATATTTTCCTGCGAATATTTGCCCCTAGATACAGTGAGAAAGCAATGAGATATCTGCTTTACGAACTGATTGCAATTTCCGTACTTGCTCAGAGACACTTTTTTTCCATGACTCAATAACAAGATCGTAAAGTATATAGCTTGAATTGTTTTGTTACTGACTTTCAAACGACTCCATAAAGAAGTCCTGAGTTCCAGATACCTATTTCTAACCGTATGATTTCAATATGTTTTTAATTAGTTAGTTACCTGAACTAACCTACATGCTGCAACATGTATAATGTACCGGTAATTCGGTTAGTTCTACTACCACTTTTTACTGTACTTCTGTCAACATAGCAAATTACATAAATGCGTGCACGTCTTATTGCAATCTGTAATTACCTTATTAAACCCCACTTTTATATATGACTTAGCAGTCAGATAGCGATTACACTTTGTACCGCCGTTCCGAGCACTGCATATGAACATACGATGCATGCATTATGTGGTTTTAAACGTGATTCGTTCGATGCACGAGTATCACAGAAAAAAATTATGGTTACTCTAAGAACAAAATCACAAGAATAATTTCTTCGTCAACGTTTGCCACAGCTACTTAAATTACAACAAGGTTAAAAGTTACCTACATATCCTGCCCCTTCCCGAACATGCAAGTCTGCCAACAAAAACATTAATTTCAAAACAATATTTTTTTGTTTTACTTCCTGGAATTTCTTTCTTCCACGAAACCTACATATCAGATAATTTCCTTCATGATTATATTCCGTTCGTCTTGAAACGTGAAGCACTGGATAATTATATTATTGCTTTGGCCGGCCTTCCAACTGAAGCCGTTCGCCATGTGTTACATGTCCGGATCTGTCTAGTAAATCTTGTACTGTTGCCACATCGGCAACTTCCGACAAGCGTCGAATGGTGGCGCTCTGCGAACATGGAGCATTCCTCGGGGCAGTAATTCCACACTGTGTTAAAAAGTATGCGGGCTTTTCTCCGTTATATGACGACCGTTACATATTGCGCCCGACGAGGTTCGTGGACCCAGAAGCAGAAGTCACTACACTACACCATTGTTTCTCTTCCACACTTCTAGGTTTCTCCCCCGGTGTTTACCGCAACAACCAAGTGGGCTATGATAACAACTCGCTTGTAGGCTGTTTGACAGTTACCCCAGAATGTATAACATACTTTAATAGAATATCTACAAGACATATTAAAAAATGAAAATAATATCAATATACACATGAGAAAAGAAAACATATACACAAATTATTACACACCAGCTGTTTGATTGGCACCGTTCAATTGTTTCGGCGCGTATTGTTTCGCCAGTAAAAGCCATTCACGTCGAAGTCCAGTAGAAGGGGTCCATAATTTGCAATTCTCAGTCGACGGTTTTCCCACGATGCTGTCGCTGATAGGATCCATAAGTAGAACCACTGTCTCGCTTGGCTTCTCCACACAGACGAATGGTCCGAGGTACAGGTTAAACATTTTCTTGATGAAGCCGATGTCGCTGTCGCTTTTGGGGTGATTGCGAACAAACACGAGATCGCCTTACAGACACACTTCACAGCCTCCGAGAGTACTTTCAGCTTGATGTCTTCCTCACTTGAAAGTTGGGACTCCATACGACACGCAGAGCATGTGTACTGCTGGATTTCCTCTTGGTACATCCGATCCACCATTTCCAAATCTTTGACGTGTGCGAGCATGAGGTGTTCCGGATCATTCACTGGACTGTCTTGAGAATGACTTGTTCAAAATTAACAGTCTACCTCTCCTTCGTGCTCCTCCATTCTGCTAGGACTTGTACAATTTGAGAAGCGCAACATCCGCATGTGTTCCTGTTCCTCGGATGTAGGGTTCCTCACCGATGGTGTATTCACATGAGTCCAGCTTGAATTCTACATCACACTTGGCTATCTTGAGATTTTCGGACTTGGGATACGTCTGAGTGGTTCTACTTTCTGGGTTCGAGTCTTCTCCTTCAATGTCATCTTGCTCCGTTGCCTTCCTCAGCAGCGACGTTACTGCCTTGCGCTTTCCCTGGCAGAGGGTCGCCTTCCCTTCACGAAAGTCGATGTGCACGTGATACTCATTTAGGAAATCTCGGCCCAGTAGCGCCTCTTGGGTCAACCCATCTACGACGTACAACTGATGATCGATCTCCAAGCCGTGTAACGTCCAAGGCAGGATTACTTCTCCTCGTACCCTCTTCTTCCTCGTTCCCTGCAGGTCTGAGTTGAGGATGTGAGACCACAGAGCTCACCTTCTTCCACAGAATGTACGAGCATAGGTAGGAGTCCGCTCCACTATCTAGCAAAGATTTCACTGAATTATTCCAAATATTAAGGTTTACCATTGCATTATATGGTGGTCGGGTTGTAGGACTGACATTTGGGTGGGGTGGTACTTCTTCTTCATCACTGTTGTACTCCCACTCTTCCATACACAAAACCTCCTACTAAACTGAAAATGTCTTCACATCATCATAAAAATCTGGAGACTTTTTTTGTTTTAGGGTCCCACCTTACAAACTTTGCATCCTTTGCGCAAGCCGAGATGGGCACTTTCAAGAACGTACAACACGAACATATTTGTTCTTCTCTCCTTGGGGCAGGCGTGTCCCTAGAGATTCTTGGATTGCCGGAGTTCCAGCATTCCAAGAAGCTCCTATGTTCCTTCTGTCAGAGACATCAGGTGTTGCGGGGCTGACTTTGGACCAGGCATCCAGAATGTTCTCCTTGTCTAAGTTCCCTTAATATAACTTACTTACTTGGAGGTCCCTACCTATTATATTCTTTATTAACATATAAAACAAACATATTTTACAAATATTAGAACAATACATTGCCTAAGACGTGGACAACACATAGAGAATACGAACATAAACTTGGTTGGCTTCTTCTTCTGGCCTCTTCTTCTAACCTGCAACAGAGTAGGAAGGAACAAGGATAGGTGCACGTGAATAGGGTGGTGTGTTCCACAAAGTTCTTGTCGCCTTCCTTTCCTTTTGATTAGTGTCAACTTAATCCTCGCCACTATGTTAGTTCCTCCTGTTTCACTCTTGCACTCGGTTAGTTATACCTCTTATTTCGCTGTATTCTATTTTCAATTCTTCACACTCAATCACTCACACTTACACCGTGGCTTGCTTTCAATTTGTTCGCTTTCATTTCTGGCTTCCAGAAAATTATCGTTTTTCCACTAAGTATATACGCTTGTCACTTTATACCACACATTCAATTTCTTCCACCACCACATTTACGTTAGCTCACACACATACTTAACGTCTCTTGGGACAGAGTTCCGCCTCAAGGCGCCGAATTTTTCCCACTGGGTTCCAGCGGAACATTTATTCTCTATTTCACCATTTTGTTTCTGGTTTATATATCAATTACGTGTCTCTATTGTTTTGTGGTCTATTTATAGGCGGCTGACGCGGGTCCGCGCACACGGCCATCCGTTTATTGACCGAACGTCCCCACATCTTTAATCTGCGTTATCCTTGTTGTTTTCATACGGGGCGGTCCACACCGTTAAGGAATTTCCTTTTGTAGTAGTTTGAGATTTTGTGAGTTAGCTCCCTGAGGGTCGTCACCAGTTCCGGTGTTCACAGAACCTCCGTGATGGGCGTCTTCCCCAGGAGCTGTCTTTCTTTGCGAACTAAGTTTCCTGTTTCCATACATCTTAGTAAGATGTGTTCTGGCGTGGCCACTACCCCGCATACATGGCACATATTATTTTCTTCTATTTTCATTTGGTATAGTTTCTGTCGGTAGGGGTACCTGTCAACCCAGACAACACACGGACATCCCATGGATATCCTTAGGATCTCCTTGGTGGACATGTCGGATGTCCATAGGATGTCCGAAAAAGATCCCGCGGATGTCCAATGGATGTCCGTAGGACATCCATACGCAACTCCTGTAGACATCCGACGGACGTCCTTTTAGGTACGAAAGGGACATTTATAGGAGATGTAGGGATGTCCATCGGACATCCGTAGGCAAAGTTTTAGGACATTCTACGGACGTCCTTTTTAGACCCGCAACGGACATTTGAAGGACAAATATGGATATCCATCGGACATCCGTACGCAAGGGTTTTGGACATTCTATGGATGTCCTTATTAGGTCAGCAATGGGCATTTAAAGGACAAACACGGAAGTCATCGGACATCCGTAAGCACGACTTTTCGACATTCTACGGATGTCCTTTTTAGGTCAGCAACGTACATTTATAGGACCTGTATAGAGATGTCCACCGGACAGCAACGAATTCATAATTTCTTTAAATGTCCCATCCAGGTCCGGTAACGGAGTAACGGTACTGCAAAAATAACATAAAAATTTATATCCCCAAGTTGTTTCACGGACGCCAGAAGAGTTCCTGTCATTAAAAAAAGTATATTCACAATGCTACTTTGAAGACGTTTACTTGGTCGGTGTTTATTACTTACTCAGATAGCTTCTATCACCGGATAAATACAGTATGACCGGATAAATAAATACAGTACAGCGAATTGGAACATACGACCCCTTGAATTCAATGCAATGTGATCAACACAATGTTACAAATCATAAAAGACACGGTATACGCTAAACGTTATTTATCCTACAGAGCATGTGTGGACTTAAAACATAAGTGGGCGTCTAACTCACTCTCATTGTCTTAAACACAAATGAATAATATATATCTTAAGAGGAATAGCAGTGCAAGAGAGGAAATACTGCAAACCCATCACAATGTGGTAATTTTTCATATTTTACAGATAGTTCAGTTGCAGGCCAGTTTCGTAAATTGGACAAATTCTTACAAAAATGAACGCCTATTAAATATGACTTGAATTGTATAGTGTACCAGGGATAATGTAACCTAACCTAACCTGAACCAACCTAACCTAAACTAACCTAGCCTAACCTAATCTATTCTAACTTAATCTAACCTACAGAACCTAACCTGAATTAACCTAACTTAAATCTATCCTAAACTGACCTAACCTAATATAACCTAACCTGAGCTAACATAACCTAAACTAACCTAACCACACTTCACCTCATTTAACCTAAGCACACGTAATCACACTAACCTTATGTCAGTCAAATGTGTAGAATTTTAAATGACAAGTTTAAAAAACAATCTGACTTTTCTAGCGTAAC
The DNA here is from genome assembly GCA_022664845.1 of Lepisma saccharinum. Classification (NCBI taxonomy): domain Eukaryota; kingdom Metazoa; phylum Arthropoda; class Insecta; order Zygentoma; family Lepismatidae; genus Lepisma; species Lepisma saccharinum. Next base: position 10,323 of record JAGDQP010064339.1, read on the forward strand.
GTAGCCCTATGTCATTGAAGTGTCTAGAATTTCAAAATGCATAAATACTACGACGTAAGAGAGGTCGTTAGCGAAGATTCCAAGTGGTAAAAGCAATTAAAAGTGATGCGTAGAGTGATTTTCATGATATGGGTGTTGGAGTGCATATATAGTGAAGAAATACCGGTAAAATGCGTTTGTCGTCGTAGCGCCTTAAGTTGTGAGGTAAGGGGGAGAAAAGGAACAAACGTTGCAAGTTTCAACATTCTAGCACACTAGCACATTTCGTCTGACACCCAGTTGCACTATCTGCACGTCTATGGAACTTAAAAGCGGCCTCGCCGGTAACGTTCTATAGGTAATTCGCTCACCCGGTATAATAGAGTAGGCAACGGGTACTCTTACGGTCAATAATGAAAGCCGAAAATAAGAAAAGACACTTTTTTTTTTAAAGTTCTTTGTAAATTCAGTAGCGTGTATTGCACTGTATTGTACTTTAACATTACAGTGGTAGGCCTATGTTTGAAAACTTGCTTATTTTAAAATAAGTTGCTCTTTTAACGTGTTGTACAATACCAAACTATAGTATGTCAATCGCTATGTTTCTAGCCTAACCGAATTTTCTTTTAACCGAATCACTCTTGGACTCATCAGATTTAGTTAAATGAAACTCAAGTGAATGTAAGCAATTTCCTATAAACTAATATCGTCACTGCAATTCTTCAGTTTTTTTTTTAAAATAAAAACGTTACACCAAATATATAAACCTACTCCTTTGGCTGGAATAAACAAAAACAAATGAAAGCGCATTTCCCATCCACCAATAACGTTTCAACAAATGACGATCAGATTCCGTTTCTGATAGCTACTTTCCTAAAATCCCAATAGGCAAATTCATTTCAGGTTTCGCAAGAAATTTACAGGTTCCTTGCCAAATATCTTTCCAAGCCTGCAGTTAAAAATAGCATTTCATACTCATAAAACACCAAAATAACTTTAGCCAACACATATTTATCTGAATTTTTATATTAGCATCTGGAAATTGACCTTTAATAAGGAATAACACTGAAGCGACACCATCATTAATCGAGAACCACCACGGTACTTCGAAGGACTGCCGAAAACTGGGAAATCTCAGCCAAGGTGGACATGCAGTTTCTGACTTAAACTCGGAACCTTCTGAATGTGAAGCAAACTCACGCACATGAAACACCAACTTTCTCAATTAATAAAATAGGAGTATTTTAGACAAAATTAAATAGCAGATTTTCCCAAATTATTAGT
>JAGDQP010064341.1:0-11585 GCA_022664845.1 Lepisma saccharinum
CGGAAAAAGCTTACACTATTAGAAGTGTGTGTGGCAGCTCTCAGTATTTAATATTTGTCGAACTATTAATTCTTATTTCATTATTGCTTTACTTTGAATGAAGAAAATACTTCACCCCGAGACAGTAAAGAAAAAGTTTGTTGTTGTGGACAACAGATGGCAGAACCAAAGTTTCTCTGAAGTTGAGGTGACTAACTTTTTTATTTATCAAGCAATTTGTTTTGTTTCTTTTGCACTTTGATTCTAATTTTATATGTTTATTACTGTTAAGATCTTCTTACCAGGTGTTTTATCTTTTTTAAGTTATTGACAACTTAAAATACCATGCCACAACTATTTCCGTTACCCTTGTATTTATAAGAGGACTATCAATTTTGAAAAAAAAAAAAAAGCGAAAGAGAACATTGCGAAGTTGATAATTAAAGGCCGCTTTAGACGATAGAATTTCTCGTACGACGAATCTTAGCGAAAGCAGTGTGCCAACGTAAAAACAAAAAGAGAGATGGATTTATACCATAGTATCTTACTCTATACTCTATTGTAGCATTCTTGCTTTCACACTCTGGCACTACTGCTAAACGTAAGATTCATCGTATCATAAATGCGGCCGTCTAAAGCGACCTTAAAAGTACTACGGTAGTTTCTGGAGTTGTACTTCCAATCCAACTCCATGAACAAAATAACGACCCATTCCTCGAAATAGTAGTTTTATTTCAGTATTTTTTATCCTTTCACCTGCACGGACTTCCTACATATGATTTGTAGCACGCCCGATATCGACGAGGTGTGGAACAGGGGCACATTATATAGTCTGCAGGTTCGACTGTTTTTACATAAAGGAAAAGAACCGTAAGCAGTGATTCCGCCAGACCTATGGGGGTGTTTACCCCCCAAAGTCTCGACGACACTCCCAACTTTAATTTTTTTGCTGTGAAAAATAGATAGAAACCGTGCCAAATCAGTTACATCCTCCCAATTTTGACTTTACACCCCCCAAACTTAAATCCTGGCGGAATCCCTTCTCGTATGTCCTCGCCCTCGTTTGAGTCATCCATGTTCGTGCTTTCTAAGCAATCCCTACTCACACTGCATGCAACATTATGCAATGTAACACACGCCAATACTACTGCACCAGCTTGTTTGGCACTCAATCTGAGGTGATTTAGGAAACCTTTCCTTCAGAATGCCGAAACTGTTTCCTATTATTTCCCTCGTTCTTTTATGGACACTGTTAAATCTCTGCTCGACGTTATCCTCTGGATTTTTATGTAACGGAGGAATCAACCATTCTTTCAAGCCATAAGCACTGTCTCCTAGCACTACAGCACCAATGAAAGGCCTCCAACCTTCTTCAAATGTACGATATACTGCCAAATTTCGTAACTGGAATCAGGCACATTGCCGGGCCAAATAGCATTTGTGCTGTAAAATTGGGACCGCACATCATCATTGTATTACGGCAATGGTTTTCATACCTGTCAACGTAAGTGTCTTTCTCTTCAGAAGGAGCATCGATATTAATAAGTATCCTATCCAAACAGCCACAAACTGATGGAAACCCTCCTTTCCGTAGAATATCTTTTACAATGTTAGCTACTGCATTTTCAGTCCATCGTACAATGTTGTGGAACATCACATTCATAATTGTTGGACTACTCTATGGACTGCTCTGCAAACAGTTGCCCAACATCGCGCATTTGGGCACCGTTTCCTTACCAGTCAAGACATACATGCAATTGTTCGTTAGGTGAAAGCGTTTTACTTCTTTTCGTCTGTCTTTGCAATGGGACCAACGTTCTCGAATATATATTCAGCTTGCCCACTGGTCATGCGTAAACATTCCTTGAATTGTAGTTCATTTAGCCCATTGAAATTTATTCTTCTTGAAACCTTTCCTCGGTACATCTTCATCACTGGATTCATCGCTTGATGAATAGAGGCCTAGAAGTTGCCGTCTTATTATTAACTAACCTCAATAATATTATATCAGTCACTTTTTCGACTTTGTGCTTGATGAGAAAAGCAATCTGACAGATTTCAAGCAATTGAGTAACCGCAATTACGGACAAAACTTTGTTCACAAGTATTTGATGCAGTTTGAAAAGTCAGATGTGTCTTTGCAATAATTTCATCTACTTTGCGTTCTATTTCTTTGCACTTTGCTCATTGTAACTTTTCGTGAAACAGAACATCATATTTTTTGCTAAGTCTCTGCAACTTTTCACTTGACAAATTTTTCTTTGCACTTTTCAAAATTTGTTGTATGTGGAACAGAAACTTGACCAACAACTGTAAAGTGCAAAGTGAAAAGTTGCAAAGTACGTTGGTGGAATAGGCCCCAGCACGGTTGTACAAGTATATCCTTTGTCGTATACAACCCTAAACAACTTGGCTGTCGTGCAGGTTGCATCACTTCTGCATAATTAGAATTCCGTAATTAACTCAGGTCAGAGATGCGCAACTAAATCCAGTAGCGAAGCGGTGGCTGAAGAAAATGCTGTTATTATACCCAACTGATATTTTCCCACCTAAAAAAGTGGGATTTTACTTTAAACGTGCCAAATCCGAAATAAGAATTATCCGTTTACACACTTAAAATTCTTTCGCTCAGTATTTTGTCTCAAAGAAATACTTCAAAACATATTTTATTGAAACCGTTTTCAGTTTATATCTGCAAGCTTCTTGATGTAATTTGCAACTTCTTTCAAGTAGTAATAAAAATAGCAATATTGCGAACGATGCACTAAGAAAGAAAGGAATGTGTACAAATATATATGCGTGTGTGCGTTGAGAGCGAAGAAACACTTTAAAATGTAGAAACTTGTATCATTTTATAGTTTAAGGATTCAGTCACTCAAATTTTCTAGATTTCCGTCTGAAAAACCCAATAAAGCCCACCGAAAAAATAATTGTTCCGTAACTAACCCAGGTATCCACATCCCTATTTCCTTATAATTATCTCAATGTTAGAGGACGACTGCAATCATTAAGACATTTAACAAAAAAAAAAACACATTTATTGTGAAGAGCGTTGAAATAAAAAATAAAAAAATTTGTCGACCCCAACCATCAAGTTTCTCGGAATACATTACTTCTGTGAACAAATTTCTTTAGTTCACCTATGTTAGGAATAAAGCGGCAAGCAAGGATTTACTGGTACATGTCACAGAAAAACTTGAGTGATACATGCTCATACCAAGACTTCGATAAATAAAAAAAAGACATACACTTCTCTAACACGTTCCTAGTCATATATAACTTCTCCCTGGAACAAGTCTTTACAATAAGTGAGGGGGGAAATGAAAAACATGCAGTGGGCAGAATGTTTTCATTAGCCTTGCAAATACCACCGTGAGTCGTAGAAGCAGATAGGACATGTTATAAGATGGTGCGATATTATTCCCGACTCAGCTCCACCTATAAGCGAGAATAAGTAGCCGCGCTGTTGTAAATTTGGCCGTGCACTCAGCACCTCCTCAGCCAGTTATTGCTCCTACCTTTCTTTTTACGATGATCAATCAGCAACAGTGTATGTCCCGTTTCGCTATCATGTGCAGTTAAATATCTGTTAACCTACTACAGGCGCAAACTTTTACATACTTGATGAAGCAACAGCGTGATATTCTTTAGTGCCTTATGTTACCAGCAGCCAATAGAAGCAGTGTTGCCGTCTGCTATTTGTGTCGCTCCTGTGTTATTCGAGATCGGTTTTTACGTCGAGGCAACTTTAGTTAAGGTTAGAGCAAATGTATTCGGGAGTCAGAATAGCACTCCAGAATCAAAGTTTTTTAACCAGACATACTCTACTTTTTCTAACTGTCTAATAAGGTAAACGTGCAAAGTTTCACGTAGATTGCTCTAACGGTGTAGATTTGTAGAGTAGACAAATAGGCAGAATTTGAACTTTGTATATCACATTACTATTTTTATCTTTACTATGTTTTCTTTCAGGACAAGATGAAGTGCTTCACTGTGCTGAGTTTCGCAACTTTCCTGGCAGTTTGCATTCTTCAATGCACTGACGGTAATATATCTTTATCATGACGCATAACTACATTTTCATTCTCAGAGTGTAAATATTTGGCAAAACATCCGCGAAAGACGAAAAACTTCCTACACTTCTTGTGTACATTATTAACATATTTTTATGTTCAGCGGGTCAATCAATTACTTTTACCATAGAGAAAAATATGAAAGTAATAGTCTCTATTAATGAATGTTACGCACTTTTCCGATTTCAACAAACATCAGAAACTTACCAATAGATGTCTCTCAGCTAATTTTTCCAATTCTTGAAGTTACCACTGAGTTGAAGCTCAGTCACTGGTTCAACACAATCACGTGGTAGTTAACTTGTGCGTCTGCTCACCTGAAACATTGAACCAGTAACAGACCTTGATTTGGATCTGGATCTAGGTTTTCTTAGTTTTGAAACCCAAAAAGTGTAATTAATGTGTACAAGAAGTTTCGGGAGTTTTACGTGCCTCTTTCAAGTTGAGTTTTGCAAGTTTCATTCGCACTTAGATTTTCAGAATTTCTAAACATTTCCTGTACAAAATATGTCCTCATAAATCCTCCGAGTAACTCGAATTTGCACCGAACTTCATCAACATATTGCGAGGAAAGTGAGAGACTTACTGCGTGACTCGATCGTGTAAAATAAGATGTTACTATCGAGATAACCAGGCTTCAATTCCCGCTCCGGTCAGCTTCTTTCTGAGCCTACCAAACCCCTTTATTTATACTCATTAACTTATGTGAATGCTGGCTAATAAAATATCAATATGTATATCGAGAGTAAATAATGAACTTTTCTGTATTAGTCAACCAGCATACCACAAAGCCAAAGCTATTAAAACTAATCTCTCGAATGTCTTATCTGATTACGTTATTAGTGTTTGGGCATATTCAAGACTATATATATATATATATATATATATGTAGCTAAATGAAGTTTTATTTGTGGCTTTTGCGATTCCTGGTCGGGGCTGAAAGATTTCAGTGTTGATCCAGCATTGCTAGGACACAGTTGAGAGCTTCGGTTCTTCTCTCCAAACATGTCTGGTCAGCGTGGGAGCAGTAGACCAACTCCTCCCTCCGGAGGAGGTCTCATCCAGTAGTGGATTGAATATGGCTGTGATTTATTATATAAAAAAATATCACTGAACCAGATGTCCTCATTCTGTTCGAAGAGAAAGTTAAACACAGTCTACTAAAGTAAAGACGCAGAGACATTAATGGATTAGTATTTTTATCTGAAGACCGAACTTTAAAACCACAAATAAAACTTCATTTAACTATTACTTGGATCCCAATACTTGATTAGAACGGTAACTAAACTAATATGTTTATTATTAGGTTTAACTTTAATATACCTAAACAGCTTACTCTCAATTAACAGTTACAATATATGCCATCGTTCCTTACACATTAAGATTTCCTTTTTATATAATATGCCGAACTCCCGTGTGGCAAAGTGGTTAGCGCTCTCGCTCCCTGTGTGAACGGACTCGGGTTCAATTCCCGGTGGGACTCTTAAATATAGTACTGACCCCAGCATTGTGATGATAATTGAGAAGTTACTTTTTAAGAAGTAGCGGACTATGCTCAAGAAAGACACACATGCGGCAATACTAGGCATTGCGCTGACAACGTAGTACTTCATTAAACAGACAAGCCGTATGGCTGTTGAGTTTTTTACTTTTAGTTTAGCTCTTCTTCTTCTGAAACAAACACTGTGTGTGCAACCTTTTAGTTTAAAATAAAAAAGTGTTCAAATAAAGCTCACAAGTGAAGCAGAGAATCAATTATGAAAATTTGAGTCATTTGAGAAGTGCAAGGGATGATTTTTCAAAATGTACAAGAGATACAACATTTTTTTACCGTGACTGCAGCTGAACATAATTATATTAAATGGAGAATAAAATGAAAATGTAGGAAATTATATTGTATTTCTCCAGTTAGCAAAAAACCAGAACAAAAGCGAAGTTCGCGTGTCGGGGAATCTTCGCTTGTATCTACAACTCTGTTACACGAATAACCCACTTAACGACACAAGTCTTTCTATTCTTTTTTCTTTCCTTTACTGTACAAGTTCTTTGACAAGGTCATTTGAAATTTTTGGAAACAGATTTATGAAAGAACAGCAAGCAGATTTCATAAGCATGTTGTAATCATTCATCCTTGTATATAATTTTTCCTGTCTTCTAACGGAACATGGCATAACAGCTGTGTATACTCACTTAAGTATATAACTTGACATAAATGTACAGAGTGCTCATCAGAAAAGAATGATATATAGTAACAGCACTATTATTGTTATTGAACAATAAAACTCCTCAATAGATGAGTGTGTTTGGCACTGCTTAATACCGTTCTTCGAAACTAGTGAGTTACGTAATTTGCGTGTCAACTGGAACGAAATCAATACAATTGTGTTGAGTATATATATTAACTTGTAAGTTGTAAAGTATAGATTTTTCAAATGTTTCGGATACATGTTGATAGATCTTCCTGGGAGAATTTATTTCCGCGTTTTCTTCATGAACTGTTGTTATAAAGATCTTTATTATTTGTTAATATCCCTACACAACTTGTGACGTATTTATGTGTCAGTGCGTAATACACGGTAGTTCAACATGGTGAGAGTAATTTCGGAAAGGTGAATGCAATACTAAAGTATTCGCGATAAATCATAAAAGTAAAAGTATATTTTGGTAGGTCATTTTATCAATCTATAGATATTAGAAGATATGATGTAATGTTATTTGATTTCCAGTGTTTCCAACCTGGTATAAGATATTATTTTCAAATAGTACTATGTCTGTTTATCGAACATTTCTCTTGATGATAAATATAACATGTGTAGCAGAGAATGTAGAGTTGCAAACCATGGACAATATACGACAATATATTAATTAAATTTAGTCTTGTAATTTATTTATTTCTAAATTATTCAAATCCATTTATTCGTGTTTTTATTGCATTTGTACTTTGATGTTATTAATTTCATTTCGCCATCATTTGTAATTATTTTTTCAATTATTTAATAGCGAAAAATTTGGTCTGTTACTATGGAAGTTGGGCAGTTTATAGGCCTGAGGGTGGAAAGTATGATGTCGAGAATATTGATCCATTCCTATGTACTCACATCATTTATGGCTTTGCTGGACTCAGCTGGGATGGCATCATGACTGCACTCGACGGCTACAATGACTTACCTGATAATTGGGGAAAAGGTAAATTAATTAATTAATTAATTTTAAAGTTAAGATGATTCATATAAGAATACAAATCAAAATATTATATTTCTAAGTTTAGTTCATTTCCAATAAATATGTCTTTGTTATTAACGAGCACAATTTCATGTCCATCGTCAGTCATAGCTCAATGTTAATGATTTTTTTTCGCTACTAAAATCTTGGATTGGATTGGATTGAATATATTTATGACCTTTGGGCAACCTGACTCAGACCGATTAAATTCATTGTTTAAAAATATTATAATCAATTTGATTGTAATATATTGTACCTAGCAACATATGAATTTGTACATGTTTGTATTGAATTATTTTATTTCGACATATAATATGAAAATTACTTATTTGAAGAACAAACTTTAAGCAAATAATCTTTGCTTTGTGTGTGATACAGGAGCGTTCGTAAGATTCACGGGTTTGAAGGAGAAGAATCCAAGCCTGAAAACTCTTCTTGCTATTGGTGGATGGAATGAAGGATCTTCAAAGTATTCGGACGTAAGTGTTGTTTTTCTATACTATTAAATACATTCAAAGATTCTTAGAAGCAAGTTTTTTTTTAATTTTATGAAATTACTGATAATCTTACATTATATACACCGAGCGGCCTTGGTTCAGTGGTAGAGCGTTGGCTTAGCTTTCCGGACGTCCTGGAATCGATCCCAGTGGCAGCCGTCCATCCAGACTGAGTTTTTTCCACGGTTTTTCCTCAGTCATACCAGGCTTACCATCTACCTTCCAACATCCTCTCCTCCACACTATCGCGGCCTGAGCCTAATAGGTCTAAAGACCTTCAATTTATTTAACTTACTATATATACAAAGTCTACGCTTTCGTTTAAAAAAAAAATATGGGAAGACAAAACACAAATTAAAATTTTGCAAAATAATCACGATACTTGCAATGAAACTCTATAATATGGAGTAACAAATGTTAAGAAGAATCGTATCTGAGAGATTGGACAGCCGATGACGTGATATTTTGCTGTCATCAAATATCTAATCCAGTTTTAGCATTGCTGCTCGCTTTCGACAGGATTGTTCATTGTCTTTGGACAATGGTCAAAAATCGAAAACAGTGGTGGTCAGCTTACTACAGATTTTTAAACAGCTATATCCGCGCGGAAGTAGGGACATAACCAGTGTCGTCCCCTATGGCTTTTACCAAATCTCTTGTCATGTATTTACTTTATATCGTTAGATAGAATTAGAAACTAAGCTATAATGAAGTTATTTCTTTCTTCAGATGGCTGCCACTGCTGCAGGCAGAGAGAAGTTCATCACAAATGCTATAACGTTCTTGAAGCAATACAACTTTGATGGATTGGATCTGGATTGGGAATACCCTGCCCAACGAGGTGGTAAACCAGAAGACCGGGTATGTAATATATATATATTAAAATATGGTAATTATCGCACTAAACTCAGACAAAGTAACTAGACACTGCTAGAAAACAAAATTATAAAAATGTCTGGACATGGACATCTTAGTACACAATATTTACACAGGGTTCAATTGATTTTAAAACAACTGCTTCATCTCCTTTCTCCAGATAAATTACCAAAATTAGAAACAAATTAACAAAATTTGGTTAAATTATTTAGTGTATTCTTTCTTGTAATGCATACGCTTTTAAGTAACTCAAACAATGAGTATGAGTAGGTATAACCACTAGGATTTCCCCTAATGACACTTAAGCAGAACAATTTTTGCTGTAGATCCTTCTATATAGTTATTTTGGCTCGTCGGAAGTATTTTAAAAAGAAACCTCTTATCTACAATATTTCCACTATTGTAGGAAACTCCTTCATATATTATTTAATGAAGATAAGATCATTAAAATGAGTTTGTATTACAATTGCCATCAACGTCTGTAAATACTCTCCAGGCTGATGGAGAAAGATGAAGTTTAGGTTGTGTAAATCTTGTATTAAAATTGTGGGTTTAAAATTTCCCATGATTCTAACAGTCCTTCATCCTTACAACATCTATTTCCTAAAGAACCACTTAGGAAGCACTCCAACACTCTTGTTTAATTAACATAATTGCTAAACAAAGACTGATATAAGGTAAATTGCGTTTCGTAATTAAATTTCCATATATGAATTAGAGAATAGTAAACAATTTCTACGATAGCGACTTCCCTAGCATACCAAACACATATAATATAATTTTATTTATTTGTTTTTATTAATTTATCTATTTACGTACTGTTGTATAGACAGGACCAAACCCTTTCTGACTAAACATACTGTCTTAAACAACTGGGTCACGAGAATCGACAAAGAACAGAATCATGTGCGGATTAAACTTCATACACACATTTGAGAAGCTAGTAGTACTCTAATCCCAGGACTAAATCAATTGTATAGTTTAAACTGATATTATACCTACAGTATAAAACAAAGACTCTTCTGTGAACTCATAATTGATACTAATATGATGAATTTCGTTTTATACTTGTAGGAAAACCATGCTGCTCTACTGAAGGAAATGAAGGCAGCTTTTGCTCCAGAGGGTCTCTTGATGACCGCTGCCGTATCTGCAGGAAAGGGAACTATCGATGTTGCATACGATGTGCCAAAAATGGCCGAGTAAGTAACATCAGTGATAATGTATTTCAATTTTAAGTGTTTCAAATGCATTTCTAGACTTTTAGGACTCATTAGAACATATAACAAAAAAAGTTGACATTTTTAGCCTCAAAGAATATCTTCTAGGAAAGTGCTAATATAGTTGACATTTTTAGCCTCGAAGAATATCTTCTAGACTGTAGTTTCGTTAATGGAACGAAGTATTGATAATTTTAATACTCTTTCCCTTCCCTACAGGTCTTTCCTCAAAGAAACACTGCTTCTGATAAAAGCAAGTATTTTAAGTTACATGTAGAAAAAATATATGGGTGGAAAAGAACAGACCACAGACTCTAAAATATATGACGAAATGAGTTTAAAATAGTACATTTATGTATCAACTACCAGAAATGATTGATTACACGAGAAGTTAATTTGCAAAAGGGTCCTTGTCTACAAAAAGTTTTAATTAAGGTCTTAATAGCACTAAAATGGTTTCGTCAACTTTTAACAAGACGTCCCACAAACCATTTAATACCATTAGAAAGTACAGCACTTAAACAAAATGTACAATTGAAAATACATTTTGTCACAACTTTTGATGATATCTCTCTTGTTTTGTTGGTCCTCTGCTACACATTAGAGCAGAATAAATTGAATTATATTTACTCTAGTCAAGATCTACTCTAACCAATAACTACTAACATTTTGGAAATTACCATTTCTGTTTTATAGCATTTCGTACTAAAGTGACGATACTTACTATCCAACCATTTTCATTTCCTTTAGGTCTTTGGACTACATTAACCTGATGAGTTATGATTACCACGGAGCTTTTGACAAAGTTACAGGACTTAATTCACCAATGTACGGCTCACCTGAATATGATCAAGGGGACAATGTCTACTTCAACACAGTAAGTTTATGCGTATCCACATATATCCATCAAAAATAAATATCTGAAAATATAGTGTGTTTCAAAAGTCTCTGACAGTTTTCAAAAGTGAAGTTGTTCAAATCCTAATGAAGATGAGAGACTTAATGGCGTTAACCTAATGTAATAATCAAGTTGGAAAGTTTTATTGGCAAGCTCTGTATCTTCGGGAGGTCATCGCCAGTACCGTTGAACTGCAGACTGAAAACATCACGAATATGTTCTGCCAATTGCAAGGTGTACTCGCTATAACTAACAACATCTATTGGTATATCATCCTACTTTTAAATTGACGTTTCCAATCAAAACATTTACAACTTTTTTCTTTATTACATTTTGCTTAGTTCCTACACTCGACCTCCGTAACCCAGTGGATTGCTGACTTCCAGTAAGCATGGCGACGCAGTTCAATTCTGATTGAGGTTTTCAAGTTGTTTTCTCAGTCCCAGCAGACAAATGCCGCAACAGAGGCTCTGGCCCTTCTACCTTTCTCGTTCATTTTCCCACGACTACAGCAAAGTATAAGACGTGAGCATCTGTATAGCCCTAAGAGGCTTTAACAGTAAGATAAGTGAATTTTCAGTAAGTTCTGAAAAACGTCAAGGACTTTTGAAATACACTAGATTTCAATTCAAAATGTTCACATCAATATTTTGCTTTTGTTCAGAAGAAGACTACGTTCATATAAATCCATTTTAGGTGTTATATTTTCCTTAAAATAGTTTTAGTATAATTACTGTTTACTCCTGTTTAAAGTTATGGTATTCTTTCGTAACAAAAATGTATTCAATTATTTAATAGCCAAATTATTTTATGGCACACA
>JAGDQP010064342.1:0-11585 GCA_022664845.1 Lepisma saccharinum
GCCCAAAGAATCGGAGGCTCCTCTCCATATGCCGACGCAGAGTCAGGGACAAAAAACACCTGTGCAGAGCTCTAGAACTCCACGGGCTAAGACTACTTATAGTCCGTATAAAGTCTCGAAGTTAGTTCGAACTTCGCCTCTCACTACAAGCATAAAGACTCTGACGAACGTTCTGTCTGCTCAGTTAGCTCAGGACGAGTTTGCACATACTGTCGATGAACCAAGTTCATCTTTGGCTTCAGACATGATTCAGGACCACTTAATGGATATTGATTTTAATCTCGTGGGCAGGAAAGGGAAACTTAGGTATAAACCTAAACTTAAACGGTAATATTTTACTTGTTTTCGCAGAGACTTTTATGATTACCGTTTATTTTTTATGATTATGCTCCATTGCTGTTATGTTTTATAGTGTAGTTTTGTTTTATCTTGACAAGTCCCATTTACAGGCTTCCATTAAGTTTTATAGTGTAGTTTTGTTTTATTTGTAAAGCCCCGTTTACAGGCTTGGTTTTTATTCTGATTGTGAAGACCTTTTACATCTTCATCTTTTATATTATTTTATTATTTTAATTAACAGCTATTTTTAGACGTGACAAAGATAAGGGGGCTCCCCGTATCGGGACGGGCGTAAGCCATAGTGCTGTTACCGCCCATAAAATTCATTTTATCACTTTATCAGATTGTACCCGACTGACCCATAATTCTGCACCAAAATCGCAGCTGAAAGTATGATGGAAAACGAACGATACTCAAGGGCTCGCTCTGTTGAGTGCAGCTCAGCGTCGTAAAGGGGCAATAGTGTTTACATTGACAAGTAGTATCGCCAATCAGTTCTCAGCAGGATATGTAAACATGTGTGACAGAAAACCTACCATTTGGGGTTTTTGCTTCTTGCAGGAAAAAAGGAGTAAGGGTGAAAGTGACTGCCGATCTGTGCAGTGAAGGATGATAGGACGGAATCCTTCCATAAAGTCCGGATGGTTCAGACGTTTTGCTTCTGAAGACATGAGGCTTACCGACCAGCCACGATCCGGAAGACCACGGTTGATGTATGACACAGTAGTACAATTATAAGAATTCTGGACTACAAGGATCGTTGTCATTATACATTTTACTGCTTTTTTCTCGTACTACCAAAACCAAAAGTTTACTTGCAGTGTTGCCAACTTTATAATTAAAGAATCTATAGCTATTAAAGACTTACACTTTATCACATATAGAGCTTTAGAGCAATAGAACTAAAGAGCTCTGGCTAAAATAAAAATAAAGATAAAATGAATTTTATGGGCGGTAACAGCACTATGGCTTACGCCCGTTCCGATACGGGGAAGCCCCTTATCTTGGTCATGTCAAAATTTAGCTGCTAAATAAAATAATAAAAGAATATAAAAGATGAACCCGGCGTCGGGAAGTGGCGCCCCCTCGCCCAGTTATTTTGCTGGCTGCAATCAGCCCTGGCAGCTACTAACATCGTTGCTGCCTATGGGAAGTCCAACAGCAGGGCCAAAGTGCTTCTCTGTTGAGCATTTTTACTTCACACTTGCGTAGGGGATTGGCGACCTCATCGTCCGGCCGGCTTATGCTGGTTGCAATCAGCCAACAACGGCGTAGGGAATTGGCGACCCCATCGTCAAGCTGGCTTTTGCTATCTGCAATCAGCCCTCGCAGCTAAACATCTACGCTGCTTGAAAGGAAGACCAGCCGAGAGGATTTCATTTACATTCACCCCTTTTTCCTCCACAGATGACTCATTATTTCATCTCTTGTGCTGCGAATTGCACCTCCACGCAATGCTCAAGGATGTGACAGGATGTACTTACATTGACGATGGCCCCTGGGACCTGAGGAAAGGGGGCGGAACCATTGGATAGCGCCTAGTTCCTAGCAGTAGATTCTTGGATGGTCTAGCTCGTTGAGACTGGGAAGTGCGCCATTGGGGAGCTCTTCGGACCTTTGGTCTCGCCAACACTCGGGGGAGTGGGTGTCCCAAGTATCCATCAGTCGGGAGTACAAGTGATTTCGACGCCAAGTCATTGGACTTCGCCTCGATTTCCAGCTTGCTGACAAGGGTGATGAGGGTAGTATCCGACAGCCTCGTTGGATCCTCAGAACGAAGACGGAGAAGTGTGGGCATTTACGGCTTTCATTCACCATGGCTCCACCACATCCTAAAAATCAGTCTCCTTCGCCAAAAGAAAAGCAGAGAAAGAAGAGACAGAATGAAGAAAAAGTCACTGACGTAAGTAAGAAGGCGCATATAGCTAATGAATCTACCAGTGAGAAAGAAGAGAAGCTAGAAGTAGAGGAACAGACAGGTATCGTACCAACTATCACACGATATCTTGTAATTAAAGTAAAGAGCGAAACAGACAATCCGGGTGGTTTGAAGAAGATATCCCCTTTCCTAATTCAAAAACAACTTACTCATATTGCAGGTGAGCTACATAATGTTAAAAACCTTCGGAATGGCACGTTATTACTGGAGACTTCTACTGACAAACAGACAAATAATCTCCTGAAAATGACCTCAATTGGAACTCTTGAAGTTGTAGTTGAGCCACACCGCCAACTGAATTTTACACAGGGCGTAATAACTTGTTGGGATCTTCAAGATGTTCCTGAAGATGAGATTAAAAGAGAACCCGCCAGTCAAGGCGTAGTGCATGTTAAACGCATCAACAGCAGAAAGACTGGCCAATTATGACCCACAGGATCATTAATTTTGGCATTTGCCATGCCTCAGCTTCCTAAGGGCATGAAGGCAGCTTTCTATCGCTTGCCAGTCCGTCCTTATATACCAAGTGCGCTCCGCTGTTTTAAATGTCATTATTATGGACACACCAGCACGTCATGTAACGTGACCTCTGCCGTATGTGCACTTTGCGGAACCAGGCCATGCTGCGGATCCTAGTCAGTTACAGAAACTTCAGTGTGTTAATTGCAAGCGTGATCACACGGACTGGTCGCGTGACTGTCCTTTTTTAAGGAGGAAAAACGCATTACAGAGCTGATGGTATTAGAGAAAATATCCGCTGGTGATGCTAAACGTCGAGTTCGAGAGTCTCAGCGCACCCTTCCCTCTGGTGCGTTTTCACATGTTGTAGCCAAAATAGCAGTTAAAACTGTCTCGGTTGGTACCCAGACAGTTAATGTCTCAACACAAACAGAGTCTGATGTGCGTGTAGATCTTCCGAAGCCTCCCAAAGGACCAGAGACAAAAAGCACCTGTGCAGACTTCTAGAGCTCCACTGTTTAAGACTACTTTTAGTCCCTATAAAGTCTCCAAATTAGCTCGAACTTCACCTCTCGCTACGAGCATTAAGACTTTGACGAACGTTTTGGCTGCACAATTAGCTCAGGACGAGTCTGCACATACTATCCATCAACCAAGTTCATCTTTGTCCTCCGACATGGTTGAGGACCCTCTCATGGATGTGGATTTTAATCTCGTGGGAAGGAAAGGGAAACCGAGATATAACCTTAAACGGTAATATTTTAACTAGTTTTTGCAGTGAGTTTTATGATTTCCGTTTATTTTATATGATTATGCTCCTTAGCTAGAATCGCCTCCGCGCAATGACCAAGGATGTGACAGGATGTACTTGCATGGACAATGGTCCCTGGGCCCAGGGGAAAGGGGCCGGAACCATTGGATAGCGCCTAGTACTTAACAGCAGATTCTTCGATGGTCTAGCTCGTTGAGACTAGGAAGTGCGCCATTGGGGAGCTCTTCGAACCTTCGGTCTCGCCAACACTGGGGGGAGTGGGTGTCCCAAGTATTCATCAGTCCGGAGTACAAGTGATTTCGACGCCAGGTCATTGGAATTCGCCTCGATTTGCAGCTTGCTGACAAGGGTGATGAGGGTAGTACCCGGCAGCCTCGTTTGCTCAGAACGAAGACGGAGAAGTGTGGGCATTTACGGCTTTCATTCATCATGGCTCCACCACATCCTAATAAGTCGCCTTCGGAGAAAGGGACAGAATGAAGATAAAGTCACTGATGTAAACAAGAAGGCGCATACAGCAACTGTATCTACCAGTGACGAAGAAGAGAAAATTGCAGTACAGGAACAGACAAGTATCGTACCAAATATCACGCGATATCTTGTGATTAAAAATGAGACAGACAATCCAGGTGGTTTGAAGGGATTATCCCCTTTCATCATACAAAGGCAACTTGCTCATGTTGCCGGCGAACTCAAAAATGTTAAAAAGATTTGCAACGGCACACTGTTAGTGGAGACGTCTAGCGATAAACAAACAACTAATCTCCTGAAATTAGTCACTAGGTCAGCTTCAAGTTCAAGTTGAACCAGACTGTCCACTGAATTTTACTCAGGGTGGAATTTCTTGTTGGGATTTGAGAGATGTCCCTGAAGAGGAGATTAAGGCTGAACTTGCCAGCCAAGGTGCTTCAATGTTCGACACATTAAAACTAGAAAGAGTGGTGAACTCCAACCGACTGGCTCGTTAATTTTGACGTTTGCCACCCCACAGCTTCCGAGGGACGTGAAGGCAGCTTTCTATTGCTTACATGTACGTCCTTATATACCGAGTCCGCTCCGCTGTTTTAAATGTCAGCACTATGGACACGCCAGCACGTCGTGTAAGGCGACCTCTGCTTTATGTGCAATATGCAGTACCAGTAGCCATGGTGCGGATCCTTGTAAATCACTGAAACCTCAGTGTGTTAACTGCAAGGGTGATCACACGGCCTGGTCGCGTGACAGTCCGG
Source organism: Lepisma saccharinum (assembly GCA_022664845.1). NCBI lineage: Eukaryota > Metazoa > Arthropoda > Insecta > Zygentoma > Lepismatidae > Lepisma > Lepisma saccharinum. The sequence goes on from JAGDQP010064342.1 coordinate 4,739, forward strand.
TATTTAAAGAGGAGAAACGAATTAGAGAGCTGATGGTGATAGAGAAAATATCTGCTGGTGATGCTAAACGTCGATTAAGAGGCTCTCAGCGCACCCTTCCCTCTGGTGCGTTTTCACATGTTGTAGCCAGACTAGCAGTGAAAACTGTCTCGGTTGGTACCCAGACAGTTAATGTATCAACACAAACAGAATCTAATGTGCATGACGACTCTCCGAAGCTGCCCAAAGAATCGTAGACTCCTCGCAATATGCCCACGCAGAGTCAGGGACAGAAAACACCTGTGCAGAGCTCTAGATCTCCACGGGCTAAGACCTAATAGTCCGTATAAAGTCTCGAAGTTAGTTCGAACTTCGCCTCTCACTACAAGCATAAAGACTCTGACGAACGATCTGTCTGCTCAGTTAGCTCAGGAAGAGTTTGCACATACTGTCGATGAACCAAGTTCAACTTTGGCTTCAGACATGATTCAGGACCACTTAATGGATATAGATTTTAATCTCGTGGGCAGGAAAGGGAAACTTAGCTAAATTTTGATATGACCAAGATAAGGGGCTTCCCCGTATCGGGACGGGCGTAAGCCATAGTGCTGTTACCGCCCATAAAATCATTTTATCTTATCTTACATCCCCTGGATTGGATGATATTCATTATGAAATGCTGCGACACCTTCCCTCCCAAGGAAAGGTCTTCTTGCTTAACCTGTATAATCAGATCTGGAGGATCCGCCCTCCTAGTTGGCGAGAAGCTATTGTCATTCCCATTCTAAAACCTGACAAAGATAAACTAATCCCTACCAGTTACCGGCCCATTGCTCTCACTAGCTGCGTATGCAAGCTTTTTGGGAGAATGATAAACCGACGGCTAATGTGGTACTTGGAGCATAACAACTTGCTTTCCAATGATCAGTGTGGGTTTCGCAATTATCGATCAACTGTCGACCATCTTGTCAGGTTAGAGTCTCTTGTTCAGAATGCATTTCTCCGGAATGAACACGTTCTTACTGTGTTCTTCGATTTAGAGAAGGCCTATGATACCACTTGGCGATATGGCATACTACGCAAGCTTCATGATTGGGACACAAGGGGCCATATGGCCCATTTTATAACAAATTTTCTTCGCGATCGCTATTTTCGTGTCCGTGTTAGTGATCGTTCCTCAGAGCGTTATTTACAGGAGAATGGCGTACCTCAAGGGAGTGTGCTGAGCGTAAGACTGTTCGCTATTGCAGTGAATAATGTTATGGCTTGTATTTGCCCTCCTGTACAAGGTCTTTTATATGTCGACGACTTGACGATTGTCAGTAAATCTGCGAATATCAACCTCGCAGCCCGGCAGATCCAGTTGACGCTGAACCGTCTTGTTGATTTGTCACACCAGACTAGTCTCCACTTCTGCCGTTAACGAACTTGTTTCGTTGACCCGGATCTCTTTCTTGGAGACAGACAACTCCAGTTCGTCGAGGAGGTACGATACCTAGGTTTATTTTTTGATACCAAGTTAAATTGGCGTAGTCACCTTCGCCAAATTAAAATTTCCTGTACGAGAGCTCTGAATTTATTGCGTGTTTTAAGTCATCCCACTTGGGGTACTGATCGTACAACCTTTTTGCGCCTTTATCCCGCACTCATTTTATCTAAGCTTACCTATGGTTGTCACGCTTATTCATCTGCACGTTTTTCAGCGTGACATACTCTGGATAGTGTCCATCATGCTGGAATTCGACTGTCACCAGTCTTTGTGTTGATCCGCTGAGCCACCGCTCGAGATTCATAGGATGTACTATGTGCTGAGCTATCTTGCTAAGATATCTTCTTTGGCAAGGCACCCAGCACATAACTTAGTGGTATACCCAGTCCAACGAGCCCTATATGATCGACGTGGTCACGCTACCCGACCACTTGGCATCCGAGCATCAGGGTTGTTGGAGAATCTGAATGACGACCGCCCAACTGTCTGTCCTGTCCGTTTTAGTCTCCTTCCGCCGTGGTCACTTGCCCGCCCACGGATTGATCTTTCTTCGTCACGCCTCAAGAAATCGGAGACCTCCATGATTGAATTCCAGCAACTTTTTCTTGCGTTGCAGAGTCAGTACCCACGTTTTATCTCTCTTTTTACCGATGGATCCAAATCAGATGAATCTGTTGGATGCGCGTTTGTTGTAGCAGGGGAAGCCCGTCAATTTTGTCTTAATTCCAAAGCCAGTATTTTTACTGCTGAGCTCTGTGCTATTTTAAAGGCTTTGGATTTTAGTCTTGTTCATGGTTTCAACCGCATCCTTGTTTGTACAGATTCGAAGAGTGTTGTTCAAAGCCTCGACAATATGGATTCTAAACATCCGCTTGTGCAAGATATTCTCTGTAAGACACACGCCATCTGCTCTGGCGGTGGTGAGGTTGTCTTTTCGTGGATACCAAGTCATGTTGGTATCCATGGCAATGAATTGGCAGACGAAGCTGCTCGTGAGGCCTCTTTAGGAGCTAACATTGATATTCCACATGTCCCATTTCAGGACATGATGATATATTATAAGCAAGTTACTCGGAATGAATGGCAGCAACGATGGCATGACGTAGCTGTGAATAAAATGAAAGAAATTAAGGTAACTGTTGCTCCATGGAAATCATCTTGCCGAGATTGTACGCTAGAAGAAGTCCTTTTATGTCGCCTACGGATAGGCTACAGTCGCCTAACACACGGATATCTGTTACGACGATTGGTAAAAAAGATAAAATGAATTTTATGGGCTGTAACAGCACTATGGCTTACGCCCGTCCCGATACGGGGGAAGCCCCTTATCTTGGTCATATCAAAATTTAGCTGTTAATTAAATAATATAAAAAGATAAAAGATGAAGATGTATAAGGTCTTCACAATCAGCCAACTGGTGTAAATGGCCCTTCACAAGATAAAACAAAAAGACACTATAAAAGTAAACAGCTAAGTAGCATAATAATAAATAAGATAAACGGTAATCATAAAAATCTCTGCGAAAACAAGTAAAAGATTACCGTTTAAGTTTAGGTTTATACCTAGTTTTCCCTCTCCTTCCAACGAGATTAAAATCGATATCCATCAGCGGGTCCTCAACCATGTCGGAGGACAAAGATGAACTGCAGCCAAAACGTTCGTCAAAGTCTTAATGCTCGTAGCGAGAGGTGAAGTTCGAGCTAATTTGGAGACTCTATAGGGACTAAAAGTTGGCTTAACCCGTGGAGCTCTAGAGCTCTTCACAGGTGTTTTTTGTCCTTGACTCTCCGGCGGCATATTGCTAGGAATCTCCGATTCTTTGGGCGGCTTCGGAGTGTCGTCATGCACAACAGACTCTGTTTGTGTTGATACGTTAACTGTCTGGGTACCAACCGAGACAGTATTAACTGCTATTTTGGCTACAACATGTGAAAACGCACCAGAGGGAAGGGTGCGCTGAGACTCTCGTAATCGACGTTTTGCGTCGCCAGCAGATATTTTCTCTATCACCATCAGCTCTCTAATACGTTTTTCTTCTTTAAATACCGGACAGTCACGCGACCAGGCCGTGTGATCACCCTTGCAGTTAACACACTGAGGTTTCAGTGATGTGCAAGGATCCGCACCATGGCTACTGGTACCGCATATTGCACATACAGCAGAGGTCGCCTTACACGACGTGAATACAGCGTATCAACAACACCAATTGCAACACCGCCACATGCACGACCATCAGTTGGAAAATCTGTGCGACAAGATAAGATAAGATAAAATGAATTTTATGGGCGGTAACAGCACTATGGCTTACGCCCGTCCCGATACGGGAAAGACCCTTATCTTGGTCATGTCAAAATTTAGCTGTTAATTAAAAGAATAAAAAAAGATAAAAGATGAAGATGTAAAGGGTCTTCACACTCAACCTACTGGTGTAAATGGCCAGTAGACCGAGGAAGCCCGTAAATGGACCTTCGCAAGATAAAACAAATATAGACCATAAAACTTAACAGCTAAGAAACATAATCAGATAAAATAAACGGAAATCATAAAAGTCACTGCAAAAACTAGTTAAAATATTACCGTTTAAGTTTATATCGCGGTTTCCCCTTCCTTCCCACGAGATTAAAATCCATATCCATCAGCGGGTCCTCAACCATGTCGGAGGACAAAGATGAACTTGGCTGATGGATAGTATGTGCAAACTCGTCCTCAGATAATTGTGCAGCCAAAACGTTAGTCAAAGTCTTAATGCTCGTAGCGAGAGGTGAAGTGCGAGCTAATTTGGAGACTTTATAGGGACTAAAGGTAGGCTTAACCCGTGGAGCTCTAGAGCTCTTCACAGGTGTTTTTTGTCCCTGACTCTCCGGCGGCATATTGCTAGGAATCTCCGATTCTTTGGGCGGCTTCAGAGGGTCGTCATGCACAACAGACTCTGTTTGGGTTGATACATTAACTGTCTGGGTACCAACCGAGACAGTTTTAACTGCTATTTTGGCTACAACATGTGAAAATGCACCAGAGGGAAGGGTGCGCTGAGACTCTTTTACGCGACGTTTGGCATCGCCAGCGGATATTTTCTCTATCACCATCAGCTCTCTAATACGTTTTTCTTCTTTAAATACCGGACAGTCACGCGACCAGGCCGTGTGATCACCCTTGCAGTTAACACACTGAGGTTTCAGTGAGGTGCAAGGATCCGCACCATGGCTACTGGTACCGCATATTGCACAGACAGCACAGGTCGCCTTACACGACGTGCTGGTGTGTCCATAGTGCTGGCATTTAAAACAGCGGAGCGGACTCGGTATATACGGACGGACAGGTAAGCAATAGAATGCTGCCTTCACGTCCTTGGGGAGCTGCGGCATGGCAAACGTCAAAATTAACGAACTCGTGGGTTTAAGTTCTCCACTCTTTCTTGTCTTAATTCGACGAACATTGACGACACCTTGACTGGCAAGTGCATCCTTAATCTCTTCTTCAGGGACATCTTGAAAGTCCCAACAAGTTATTACGCCCTGACAAAAGTTCAGTTGACGATGCGGTTCCACTTGAACCTCGAAGTGTCCTAGGGTCTTCATTCTCAAGAGATTAGTTGACTGCTTGTTAGTTAACGTCTCCACGAGCAAGGTGCCGTTGCGAAGCTTTTTAACATGTGCAAGTTCGCCGGCGACATGATTCAGTTGTTTTTGGATGATGAAAGGGGATAACCCCTTCAAACCACCTGGATTCTCTGCTTCATTCTTTACTTTAATCACAAGATATCGTGTGATAGTCGGTACGATACTTGTCTGTTCCTCTATTTCTATGTTTTCTGCTGTGTCACTGGTTGTTTCGGTAACTATATGCGCCTTCTTTCTATTATCTTCAGTGACTTTCTCTTCATTCTGTCTCTTTGGCTTCTTCTTTTCTGTGCGCGAAGGCGACTTGGTAGGATGTGTTGGAGCCATGATGAATTGTAGCCATAAATGCCCACACTTCTCCGTCTTCGTTCTGAGGAGCCAACGAGGCTGCCGGGTACTACCCTCATCACCCTTGTCAGCAAGCTGGAAATCGAGGCGAAGTCCAATGACTTGGCGTCGAAATCACTTGTACTCCCGACTGATGGATACTTGGGACACCCACTCCCCCGAGTGTTGGCGAGACCAAAGGTCCGAAGAGCTCCCCAATGGCGCACTTCCCAGTCTCAACGAGCTAGACCATCCAAGAATCTGCTGCTAAGAACTAGGCGCTATCCAATGGTTCCGCCCCCTTTCCCCTGGGCCCAGGGACCATCGTCAATGCAAGTACATCCTGTCACATCCGTGGTCATTGCGCGGAGGCGCAAATCACAGCAAAAGAGGAGATGAAATGATGATCATCTGTGGATGAAAATGAGGTGAATGTGAATGGATGCTGGTCCTCCTTTGAAGCAGCGTAGGTGTTTAGCTGCGAGGGCTGATTGCAGCCAGCAAAAGCCAGCTGGACGATGGGGTCGCCAATTCCCTACGCCGTATACGAGCAGCGATGGTCTGCTGCTCGGGCTATGTGATAATGCATCACGTTGCGGCCCGTAGGCCTGCGATGAGGTCGCCAATCCCCTACGCTAGTGGGAAGTAAAAATTCTCAATAGAGAAGCACTTTGGCCCTGCTATTGGACTTCCCATAGGCAGCAACGATGTTAGCAGCTGCCAGGGCTGATTGCAGCCAGTAAAACTGACTGGGCGATGGGGGCGCCACTTCCCGACGCCGGATATAAGCTTGTGACTGTCGAACTGCATTCAAATTTGCCGCTGTAGGATATCGGTTGAACACACGTAGAGCGCGCCGTCGCCGTGCTACCTCGAGCTCATTGTTCCACCAGGGAACAGAACGCCGACGTGGCGTTCGGCCAGACTGTAGAATGGAACATCTGGCAACTGTTAAAATTTCACGGTTTAAGTACTCAACCGAATCATTCAGGGGCAAATCTCCTTGATTAACTAGTTGGACACGACTAGCGTATTTAGTCCAGTCAGCACGCTTCAGATGCCAATGCGGTAATTTACGTGGTGCTTGATGAAGGTTTAAAAAGTCTAAAATTACTGGGAAGTGGTCACTACCACATAGATCGTCATGTACACGCCATGCCAGCATGGGTGCAACAACTGCACTGCAGACAGACAGATCTATCGCGGAGTATGTGCCACTTGCCAAACTAAAATGCGTGTTAGCACCATTATTTAATAAAACTAAGTTCGAAGCGTCAATAAACGATTCAACTATTCTACCGCGGATATCTGTACGAACACTACCCCAAATAACATTATAGGAATTAAAATCGCCAACTAAAATTATAGGTTGGGGTAACTGCTGCAAGAGATTCTGAAGGTCAAGGAGCGTAAAGTCTTGTTCCCTTGTGAT
>JAGDQP010064345.1:0-11585 GCA_022664845.1 Lepisma saccharinum
TTTAACGTGCAAATGTTTATCTCTCTTTCTTGCGTTCCTCCGCTCCATACCTGATTCTATCTCAGAGTATTTTTCTTTTATATGATATTATTATAAAATTGATTAATTACAATCCTAAATGTGGCAATTGGATATAAAATTTCTTAAAATATACATGTCTATTCGTTTCTCTCTGCTACAAGAAATCTATTTGAAATTTAAACTTGTTTTATCTCAAATTTCTCTAAGTGATGCTAACGCCTGTAATTTATATGATTCCGTAATACACGTTGTCATTATTTTCCCTGCAAAATGTGTTTGGAGGAAGAATTATATATCCTGGAATGATAAGCATTCAAGGTTATCAACTAATCAAGTTGGGTTGCATATTCAATAGGCGAACACTACCACAATTCATATAGCTGAAATGAGCATTCAAGGGGGTCAAAAATATATGCTCGCGATTGTACAAGGGGACAGACATAAGTTACCTTGGCTACACAATTTCGCCATAATAGCCTCTTAGTATAATCACCCTTTACAACAAGGATGGAGGCACACTTACCAGTAATGAATCTCCCGCGCATGGAATAAGAAAGTACATTGAAAAATCGGGTATTAGAATATAGAAATATATATATTATAGCTAATATTTACAAAAATATTCACATGTACATGGGGATGCGGTATGAAATTGACTAATGGAAACGTGAAGGTGAAGGTAACCACACCACGTGAAGATAATTCGCTATTTAGTATTATATTAAGTCCTATGATGGTAGTTAACACTTAACTGTTCTCTCAGTAGTTCATTCTTCTTTCGTTTCTCTACCTTTAATGATTTAGAAATTGGGTTTTTGGGACGGCCATTTTGGATCCAAGTTGACGACGTTTTGAAAGTTTTCTTATATTGTCGTGACCTACTTGTGATGGTACAACTTCAAGTAAAATTTCATTTATCCAGCTCAAATGTTGTGCATAATTTGATTTTGGGCGGTCATTTTGGATCCAAGATGGCGACTTTTCCCAAATGTAATATCCCTAAACTACTCGTCATAATGCACTTTTATGCCAAGTTTCGTATCTCTAGCTCAAACGGTGTGGAAAATGTTTTTTTTAGGTCCGCCATGTTGGATCCAAAATGTCCGCCGAACCCATTATTGTATAGAATACACAGCCTAAACCGCTGGGGCTATTGAAATCAAACTTGGCATAAAGGTAGAACATCACTTTTAGATTACGAAAATGTTACCTAATGAGTTCAAAGACACCATCTTGCATCCAAAATAGCGGAAGTAAGAAATCTATTTTCCATATCGTTTGAGCTAGAGATACGAAATTTGACATCAAGTTGTATTGTAACTAGTAGTTCAACAAAATATTACGAAATGTTGAAAAAGTCGCCATCTTGGATTCAAAATGGCCGCCGAACCCATTGTTGTATAGAATACACAGCTTAAACGGCTGCAGCTAGAAATATCAAATTTGGTAACACTATACATTATCATTTGTATGTTACTAAAATATTACATGATGTATCCAAAGACGCCATCTTGGATCCAAAATGGCGGACCTAAAAAAACATTTTCCACACCGTTTGAGCTAGAGATACGAAATTTGGCATAAAGGTGCATTATGACGAGTAGTTTAGGGAAATATTACAACATTTGGGAAAAGTTAGCTCGAACTTAGCCGAGCTATTAAGCCTAGAAACAACATATCGTACCGATCTCAATAGGTATATTTTTTCTTCGAAATCTACCTAAAAGCAAAGTCACAAACACAAACAATTTCATAACTCATGTAACATCGACAGCTTCTGTAATTGTTTACTCAATAACTAGAATCAACAAAATCAAACAACTGTTAGTTTATACACCTAAGTTTAGATTTCATTAAATAACCTTAAAACATGCTTTAAAAAGCAATAAAAAAAGCTACAGTATTAACGTGTTAAACAAATAAATAGTCTATGATTGTTCTAGTAGTGTTGTCGGTTGGCAGGTAAACTCAGATAAGATAAGCTGTTATATTTATCACATGGTTTCACTGTTTGTAAAATGGTCTCTGGCTATTTTAACAAATTCTAATTTAATCTGGTTATTTTACTGTAGTTAGTTTAATTTAATATTGTTATTTGTTCTAGTTTATCAAATATAATTTTAGTATTTAAAACTCAAACATGTACACCCAATTACAAGTATTTGCTTGGATCTGAGTTATAACTAAGATGGTCAAAGTTGTATGACTTAACCCACGCTAACCTAAGTTCCAATAAATCTAAAACTCAGTGCTTTGGTAAAGCCTTAAAATTTCTGTATCTTCTAAGCATATCTAAGCTTTAAAAATAAAAGTATAAGTCACAAACCTTTTTATATACCAAACAAGTGTTACAGATAAATAAGCTAAGTTCCTGGCTGAGACATTACCAGGCCTAAGTTCGTTTCAAGTCAGAACATTTCTACAAAACAAAAAAAAACAAAAAAAAAAAAAAGAAAACAGTGACATGTCAAATGTCCAAATTTTAAATTTAATCCAGCCTGATGTTTAAATACATATTGTAGGACAACAATATGCACCACAGTCTGCCGGAGTCTTCATATCTAATGTGCATATTGTAACGTATCTCATACTTTGCTTAATGTTCGTTAGTTACAATTGTCATTTATTAAGAAAACTGCCCCTGAGTTGTATTATATAAATTCGTTCAATTAGGATAACGTCTTTTGAGATCCTGTGCGTACGGTGGAACTATAAAATTCTTTTGGATATCTCGTCCACACCAATACGCTATAAAATACAAAGTAGCAGAACTTAATGTATTATGTGTGTGTATATGAGATGTATTTGAAATTGTGCAAAGGGTAACTTCGTTTGTATTACGTCACAAGCCGAGAATTACCGAGCGCCGATCGAGGGTATGCATTCGATGCAGTAGGCCCAGAGCTCAGATTTCCTCGGCCTACGGGCCGAAACTCATTAAGCTCTCTTGCTTGGTGTTCTTTTCTTGAACATTGTCCACTAGTAAACCCATGTTCATTCTCAATCTCTTTGATCTTTTATTGGTCATTACCTTTTACATTGCTTTATCGTATTTATTCCTTGAACTTCATTCTTATCGCCTACCTACTACCATCCTTGGTGTTCGCCGCGTCTAAAAAATAAGAGAAGAAGGGGTTACTGAACCTATCCTCTACCATCTCCCGCTCCAATCCGTCTAAGAAATAAGATAGGAACGGGTCCTCATTATCACTATCTCCTCGTATTTTCATAAGTTAGTACAAGGTATAACATAGGGTACTTTATTGGGTCCTTTGAGCATTAGATTAGTTGTGCCTCTCGTGGCACGTTTTAATATTCAACGGAAGTCAAACAGTTCTCGAAAGCCATCTAGTGAAGAGGAACGAAAAGTGGAAGCGATGTAGGACTGTCTTGGTGCTAGTTTAAACTTGTTCAACTGTTTCTCTCTCTTCTAGTGTACGATGACGTAATGTGTCTGCTGGCGCTTTCGTATCAGTTCAGGTGGAACCGAATTCAGTTGTGAGAATGTCGCAATTCGAATAACGTGTGATTGTGAAATTAATTTGCAATGAGGCAAATCTCCTCCGAGATCATTGAAACATTTCAACAAATTCATGGAGAGTCGCAACGAAGAAAATTGCCACGACAGAGGGGATCCAGGAAAATCGACACAGCTCTATCTAAGCGTATCAAACAATGAGTAGTCCACTGTTTCCAACAATGACAGAGCCGCTGGAGCAAGAATGTGCGCGCGCATCAATCATAGTTGGAAGGTAACTAGGTGGTGATTGCCAAATATGTAAGAAATACTGAGTTACACAAACTGTTCGCGATCGATTTTTACTAACTTTCGTGTGTAATTCATTTGACAATAAAAAAGACCGTAGTTTTTTCTGTCGGCGCCTCAAATTTTGGCCCTAGTCAATTTTTTAACTTGTGGAACCCCTGATGAAAACTTTGATAAACTTAGTTTGGGTCTGTTTTTTTCCTAGTAAAAGCCGTCCCAATAAACTTCATTGATTTTTGTAAGTGACCCGACCTGACCGGAACATAGGTGATCCGCAGAACTTGTCCGAAATATGACCCGGTAATTCGATTGACTCAGTTTTAAATCCGAGTGGTTCTGGAACCAAATGACTAGGCTAACTGTGATTCGGCTACAAGATGATCGAATCTTGACTCAATTGACATGGTGGCCCAATTTTGACCCAGTGGCCTGATCTTGTTCGGGACAGTTTTTAATCATTGTAATGCTATTATACTATTTAATACCTTGTACAAAAAATTATATCAAAATGCCCTTTCCGGTCGCAATCTTTTCTTTCCGAGGACACAAGACTGTCTCCATAAATAACTATTATTGTTAGGAAGTTTTCGGTGTCGTATTTTTCGTGCCTGGGATTTACCACCCGCGGCCCCTTTCACAATTAAAAGAAACACTGTTCAAACGTAAATGTATATAATAAGGAAATAAATAAATTTCTGGTTTGACTACCAGATCTTTGGGTGCAAATCGGGTCACCGGGTCAGACCGCGTGTCAAGCATAGACCCAGCGACCGGCCCAAAGCTCGTCCCGGAGACTTGTTTCAGATCTCCAGCTATGTACTAGCCGCTATTCGAACCCCAAACCTCTTGCATGCTAGCCTGATGGGGTCAGAACTCACGACCACCGACATATCGGGGGAACCAGCCGGGATGGTACTTTGAACTTAGGCCCTGGCCGACATCTTCCCGCATCCTTTTCTCTTCCCTATCCTGGCCTAAGTCTTAGATGCCTAAAGGCCATAAATAAATTCAAAATCAAAACAGGGAACCTCATCTTACATACTGTAACTTATGTTACAAAATCTACAGCTGTGTTATTTTGGCTGCATATAAGACAGGATATATATGTTTCATTAATTCATTATCCACAATATTATGCGCACAATTTAAAGAGAGTGTAAAGCAACGATCTCTAGGATTAGAGGATCCGTTCTCATGTAGTTTCTTTCGTTCGACGAAATTGTAATGCTGCTCCTTCAGATTCGAGCCTAGAGAGTTCAAACTTTCAGAGAAGATAGTTCATTACCATTTCAAGAGTTCAATCCATGCAGATTTTTATTTTCATTACTGTTCATTGTGGAAATCGCTTCATTGTTATAGGCTTAGATAGTCATGAACAAAAAAGAAAACTAAAAATCGACACAGACTGAACTCTTGAAATGGTAATGAACTGTCTTTACTGAATGTATGAACTCTGTAGGCTTGGATTTGTAGGATCAGCATTGAAATATCGTATAATCTAAAGTATTTAATTCTGTTCTTTTGTACGTCTAATAATTATGTATACAGAATATTAAATATCAAAGAAGACATACTGACAGTGGGAGTCAAAAGTTTGCCAGGAATTGTTACTCCCTTAACATAATAACTAAAGCACTTAATTCTATTCTTCCGTTCTAATATAATAATCATATTTATTACATATGGCATCAGAGGAGATAATAATTTCGAATGTCACCATCGTTTCGTTTAGAACAAGCAAGAACCGTGGTAACTCACTGGTAGAGCGTTCATATCTGGTGCGTGGGGTCCCCAGTTCGAGTCCGGCTCGTGTTATTTGGTCTTAGTGGTGCACAAACACCGTGTGCGTGGGTTTTCTCGGGGTGCTTCCGTTTCCTCACTCTTTCTTCTTTCCACCAATTCTTCCATCATTTCCATCCGGCCTGAAGCCTTGCTTAAAGACCTTACAAATTCCAATTTTTTTTAGTCCTCGGAAACTTTATTTCCAAAAATGCGTTTTGTATAAGTGTCGAATGCACAATTATATAAATTCCATCCTTAAATTTCCGCAGATTTGTATAAGGTTATCAGTGTTCAGTTTATGATAATCATCTCAAATAAGTAAATGATGATTACATTAAAATTGTTTAAAATGTCCTTATTTCTCCCCAGTGCGAGGGCTTCATTTCAGATTTATATAATGATGATGATGGTGGGTGTTTTACTCGAAGTCAGGTCCTGACCCGATGGTCCCTGGGCAAGGTGAACCGAAGAGGACGGAACCTAGAATTTAACATTTGATCCGAACCACTTGTCCCCATTGGAAAACGAATCCGAACCTCATGATTATAAAGCAGCACTCATCCACAGGGGACTCATCAGACTTACATAGTATCATAACATGACTATTCTATTTGTAATTTTACTTATATATATATAAATATAATTGCTTTAGTAATAATGGGCCTTGGTGGTTAAATGGTATAGCGCTTACTTCTGGTGCTAGGGGTCCTCGGTTCGATCCCTCCTCATGCCATGTGGGCTTTATGGCAGTCAAACACCGTATGCGTTGTTTTCTCGGTGTACTACCGTTTCCTCTCATTTTCTTTATTCCACCAATTTATGCCATCATCATCCATCCGGCCTGAGCCAAAGTTACCTAAAGGACTTAAAAATTAAATTCGAATTTAAATTTAGTATTTGATACAAGTACTTCCAGATCAAAAATTCATTTCTAGTTAATAATACGATACACGAACACAAATTTCATTTAAGGTGGTTGGAAAATAATGACCAAGAGGTGTTTCACTTACTTAATAGCATGTTTCGAACGGAAGTGAAGAGACAGGGGGTGGAGGAAAGTAACATTAGTACCTTAGATATCACAGAAAATAATCAGTTTTCGTTTTCAATTCAGTTTGCCCTCCATTTCCCCTACCCCCAAAAAATGAAAAAAAAAAAAACACGAAGAAAAGAAAACAAATGACATTTTCCTGTTTGGTAAACACGTGTTCATTTTTCCTCCAACATCAGTTCACACGCAATGTTTATTGAGAGGGGAGGGGGGAAAGATGTATCTTACAGATAGCAGAGGTAAGCTTTGAAATTTTGCGTGTCTGTTTTGATGAACGGAATAATGAACACACTCACACACGGACACTGTACAATTGTATATATATCTGTATATCAACGAACTCATGGTAGGTCTAAATTTGTCGATTGCAATCACTTTGCCCTGGAGCTAGGTATGAAGTTCTGAGATTGTATTTCTCTCTCTCTCTTTCTTGCGAATTGCTTACCACCACAACTTTACTGTGCGGGGGGGGGGGCTAGGGGAGGGGTCTTTTGATACCAGATAGTATGGCACATGCTCTAGTTGAAAAATAGCGTGAACTAGTTTCTGAACAGTATAATGTTCTTTCAGCAATTCATCACTCTTGTCTTCAAAACTAACTCCGTCTTGCACACATATGTTAGTAATACACACAAACACACACACACGCGCGCTAGCATGTACATGCATTTGTTCATATATGGACTTACAAACAAATTTCGTGTTTCAAGTTGAGCGTAAAATACTACAAACAGAATGAACTGATTCTATTCTTTCTCACTGATTTCCCATAGGCAACATACCAGAGTTCATGTATCTCCTAATGCATTTATCTCGAAGTGAAAACAGTAGTAGATCTCGGTAATCAAGGTTGCCAGGGAACGTATAATTAACGTAAAAAAATCTTACTATTAGTTTTTAATCAAATACGAGTCAGGCAAAGATGAAAAATATCTTCAATGTTTTTGAGACCAACTCATTAAGAAGAAGAAAGCGTCGTTTCCCAATTGCCAGAGTTCTTATTGACGGGTTAAATATAAATTTAAGTAAAGATACAAATTAAGAATTGCTTGTTCAGTGTTTAAGAAATTAGGAACAAGAGTTTTTGAACGAGATGTCAGATGTATATAGACTGCTTGGTATTTATTTATTTATTGAACACAACAGGTTGAATACCTACTTGTGGTGTTCAACATACATGTCATATTCTACACACACATATATTTATATATTTGGAGATTCATAGTGATAAATTCTGTCAAAACAATTCATTACCTTATATACCAATGAAATTGGCTTATTTTTATATTAAATATATCTATGTCAGGACACGTTTTAAGAATACAATTATATAAAGAGCACATTCTCCTAATAGGCGATCTATCTAATACATTCGTTCTTTGGGCCGGGAGATGGAAAACTGCATCACGAGGTCGAGTAACTCTGTGCGGGACGTGCAACCCTATTTCTGACAATAAGCTTTCTGAGTTAGTATTGCTATGTAGTAGTCTGTGTAGGGAAGATAATAGAAAATTAACTCTTCTGTTTTCCAGAGATTGTAATGTGTATTTGTTTGCTAGGTCCAAGTACTTTTCGAACTTAGGATATATTCCTGTTTCTTTGTAAGTCAGAAAGCGAACAAATTTAGACTGTATAATTTCTATTTGGCGATTGTTCTTCTTTGTATTAGGGTGCCATACTACTGCAGCATATTCTAACTTTCACCGAACATACGCTGTATATTAAATTTTTATAACATTAATATTTGAAAAATCGCTTCCTAATCTCATTACAAATCCGCCGCTCCTGTGAGCTTCACTAATAATACGCTTAATGTGCATGTCAAACGAAAGATTGGGCTTTAATGTCACACCAAGATCCGTAATAGAATCTACTCGGACCAATGGTGAATCATTAATATTGTAATGGAATTTGACATAGTTCCTCTTTTTCGTATAAGACATTACACTACATTTTCTAATGCTTAATAACAACATTTTTTTTTTTCACCAATTGGAGACTGTAATGATGTCGTTTTGTAAGGCTACAACATCCAATTCGGAAGAAATATTGCAATAGATTTTAAAATCATCTGCATACAGAAGTTTGTTAGATGTTATTACAGCAGGCAGATCATTTGCATATAACAAAAACAAAAGAGGTCCAAGGTTCGATCCCTGTGGTACCCCAGGTCCTACGACATATTCCTCGGTTATACTATTTTTGTAACGCACACAGTGTTTACGATGGCAAAAATAAGACGCTACTAACTGACGAAGTTTCTCTGAAAAGTTGAAAGTTATAAGCTTGCTTAGAAGGATATCGTGATTAATGACATCAAAGGCTTTCAAAAAGTCTGTATAAATTACATCTACTTGACCTTTATTGCCTATTTGTGTAGCTAAGAAATGTATAAATTCAACAAGGTTAGTTGCAGTCGATTTCTTTGGCAAGAAGCCATGTTAGAAGGGAGAAATAATTGGACGAACGTGTGAATTTGTTCATATTTGTTGTTCATGTATAATAATTTCGAACACTTTGGCTGGTGCAGATATTATGGCTATTGGGCGATAATTTTTAGGATCATTACTCGTGCCAGCACTTTTTGGTATGGAACAGATATCGGCAAGTTTCCATTTGGCAGGGAATTCATAGGTAGCTATTGATTTGTTGAAAATTGCTTGTAGCGGATATTTCAGTATCTCAATACAGCCTTTGATAACAAAGGGTGGTACTTTGTTAGGACCAAAAGATGACCGAGGTTTCAGTTTCTTTATAGCTTTCTCAACGTCCCTCAGTTCGACGTGTTCCAGGGATAATTGGTCGAAGTTTTCAGAACTACTGTGTTGTTGTGGTTAGAGTATCAAGATTATATTTTAACACGTTGTGTGTCACTTGAAAATTTTTCATGAATGCATTCGCAAAAGCTGTTTCATCACTTAAGGACTGTCCCTCGTAATTAAGTACGTTGCATTCCGACTTCCTTCTTTTATTTTTTACATATGTCCAAAAGATTTTTGGATCAGTTAGAATGTTAGTCTCGCAATTACGCAGATATGTTTTATAAGCATTAGATATTTCTCTTTTTGGAAAGAGCACGCAATTCTCTAATTTTATTATAGTGATAACTAACATCGCCGATTGCTTGCTTCCATTTTCTACGATGGTATGCCTTTCTCCTGACGAGTTTGATTATGTAATTCGAAAACCAGACCGGGTACTTTAGTTTAGATCTTTTACGTGGTACACATTTATCAAAAATGGCATTCAATATATTATAGAAAGAATCGACAGCTTCGTCGACAGGTAAGCTATCAATTGCAATGTCTCGATATATTTGCTCGTAATTAACTTTGGAAAAGTTGTAATCTATTGTTTGTTGTTTAGTTGTATGTTTGACTTGAATTACATAGCTTGAGATTGTACTGAATCTATTAATATACATATTTCAATTTAAGACCACAGGAAAAAAACATGCTTTGTCCATCTTATTGATTTTACACGAGAATGTTTTAAAAGTTCAGAATTAGCATTGCGTACACCTCAACATCAAATAAAGATTTGTTTGTAGTAGACAGACTATGCATTATATCTTCATGGATGATAGCCTGTTAAAAGGGTTCTTCAAAGAGCTAACAGATGGCACTTTTATCTCAAATTCGTAAAAAAAAATGGACAAAGCACTTTTTTTCCTGTAGTCTTCAATTGGAAGAGAGATTCTGTATTAAAGGACTTAACTTTGATATATTTTATCTTTAGTTGGTAATATTCAGCCCGTATTCTCATCCTTTTAAAAGATTGCAAATCTTACTGCAGAAGAAGTAGGTACGGCTAGCATAATGGTCAGTTCATCAGGAATCGTTCAGCATACTTGCTCGACCCTTGTCATTAAAAAAAGTATTTGTATCCCTGTACCCTTTCGATTCGGTCTCCTTGTCAGCAGTACTTAAATCACTTGAACATCAAGGCATCGAAAGTGCATACATCAAGTTACTGCGAAACATTTACTCGACTGCCACTTCTGTCATTAGGCTGCATCAAGACAGTGAAAAATTTAAAGTTGGAAAAGGGGTAAGGCAAGGAGATTCAATTTCTCCGAAACTGTTTTGTGCGGTCCTGGAGAGAGTGTTCCAGAATTTAAACTGGGATGAAGTTGGAATTAAAATTAATGGCGAATATCTTCATCATTTACGGTTCGCTGATGATATAGTCCTGTTTGCTTCAAGTGCAGAAGAACTAGAAACCAGAATGGAAGAACTGAGTAACGAGAGTTCGAAAATCGGCCTTAAAATGAACTTAAGTAAAACAAAAGTAATGTACAACCAACATGCTGCAAAGAAGGAAGTGAAGATTAACGGAGAGACAATAGGCATAGTTGATGAGTATGTTTACCTAGGCCAGCTTAAAACATCGAATGCAAAGTTGACTGATGAAATAAATAGAAGATGTAAAATGGCGTGGAGTTCTTTTGGAAGACTACACTTTATTTTCAAAAGCAAACTTCCAATGTGTCTGAAGCGTAAAGTTTATAATCAATGTGTCTTACCTGTAATGATGTACGGCTGCGAAACTTGGACATTGAATGCGCAAACGACTCAAAGATTGAGAGTCACACAAAGAGCAATGGAGAGGTGCATGCTAGGAATAACCAGGAGGGACAGGAAGAGAAATGAATGGATTCGCGCACAAACAAAGGTAGAGGATGTAATCAAGACTGCGAAGAAGATGAAGTGGAGATGGGCCGGTCACATAGCTAGACGAACAGATGGAAGGTGGACGACAAATGTACTACAATGGATTCCTAGAGAAAAGAAACGACCGAGACGACGTCCAAATGTAAGATGGGTAGATGAAATCAAGCGTTTTTCAGGAGCTACATGGATGAGGATATCAGCAGACCGAGATATGTGGAAAGAAAAGGGGGAGGCCTTCATCCAGCAGTGGATAGAAAACGGCTGAATATGATGATGATGATATATATATATA